>JACGDI010005305.1:420367-446350 GCA_014898725.1 Jacaranda copaia
AATCCACCGGAGTTCCGGACCGATAAGCTCTTTGCAGCATCACTATGGTAACAACAAATATTGTCATTATAATTTGTGATGAGATTTTTATTGTCACTAATTGTGTGTGTTGACGACTTAAACATTATTTCTTGTCATTATTTAGTTTGTAAAAATTATTGAAGTGACAAACTAAATTTTTTGTCACTTAATATACATAATTAGTGATAATTTTTGCATTATTACTTACTCTTTTATCATTAATTTATCTCTTTTTTTTTAATGAATTAAAGGGTTTAAAATAATATTAACTATTGCAAGTTAACCAAGTTGTCAATAAAATGTTGGGAGAGGGCCTTAAATTTGTGAGTTGTTGAGAGGGTTGTGACAGTTGGATAGTAATTTCGTGATGGGCCCTACACCATGTGGCTGCATAGTACATGCCCTACTAGTCCATATTTTGCCACCAATTTCTTGCACGAAATCCCCCATAGTTTTTTTTTTTTTTTTTTTTTTTTTGTTTTTTTCTCTCATTGATAATTGTGGATTGAGTTGCTAAGATAAGCACGCTTTTTTTGTAATCTTTTTTGATAAAGACCTATGTAAGCACCTTAATCATACAATATGAGATTGTCTGAATTTTGATCAACCACACTGCCTACCCTCCAAGACATCCTAGAATACAATAAAACTACGTTGGTCGTGGCCCATACGAGGAATAATTTTTCAACTAATCTTGAATTATTGTCTTCATATTTGTAGTTATTTTTTTTAATTTTCAAAGTCTATGTCTACGGAAAAAAAAATTATTTTTTATTTTTCATTTTTTTTGGTTAAAAGTAGCTAACCTAACTGTGGTGATGGGGGGCTAAGAATTAGGTAGAGTTATCATTTTCCACCTTGTTATTTTTTGTGGTGTTTACTATATAATATAGGAAAAGGGTGTCTAAATTCATTGGCATCTATTTTAACTAAGTCTTTTTTTTTTATTATTTTTGTTTTTGTAAAGACAATCATAATTGATTGTTCGTTAATATGTTTAATGATTGTTGTTTTTTCTTTTAAAAAAAGGGTGTACTATTCATATAGGCTACTTATAGGTAAATTTAATGGCTTTTCAAAATTAATTAATTTAGTTGGAGACAAATAAGGATATACTTAAAATGAATGGTTATAAATTAATAGAGTAATTGGCAGTTTACACCCTAAAAACTCATTTAAAATTCACTTCGCACCCTTAAAATACAAACATGGCAGAATGCACGCTGAAAATATATATTTTTTTTTGGCAAATTGCATCCTAAAGTAATTTTTTGTCAAAATAACTTGATTTAAACGAGGGCAAAAATATCTAAATACCTTCTATAGTTAATATCTCACTTAAACTTTTGAACTTTACTTCATTTTTCTTACAAAAAATTGACCTATGCAAAAAAAAAAAAAAAAAAAAAAAACAAAGAGAGTTGTTCATTCCCAAATTCACATAGAATTTTCTTCATTATCATTTAATCACCATTTCAAAACTTAAAATATCAAAAAAATTAGCCTTAAATTTCGATCACCATCAAAGCCATGCTGTGAAAATTGAGGAATAATCTTCAATCTTCAGATTATGGTAAGAATTTTTTTTTCTTGCAATTTTTTTTTTTGAAATCGTCTTTTGGTAAGAAAGTATTTTCTTTGCTATTTTAAAATACTAATTTTGAATTGAAAATATTGATAATAATAATAAGGAAAAAAAACTTGAAATTGAGTTTCTTTTTTAAGAAAAAAGGAAAATAAAAATGATTAAATGATGGCATGATTTTTTTCAATTTTGTTTGGATAAGTTAATTGATGGGATGAATTTGATCGTTTCATTGTTTGTCATCTTCATTTTCTTTTTAATTTTTTGTACTTATACAGAAGTGTTGACTTTTTACATAAAATTCTCAAATTGTCCTATTAAATGATGGTAAAAAAATTGTTTAGAAGGTGTTTAGACATTTTTGCCCTCATTTAAATTGAGTTATTTTGACAAAAAATTACTTTGGGGTGCAACTTGCCAAAAAGAAGTATATTTTCAGGGTGCATTCTACCATTTTTCTATTTTGAGGTGCAAAGTGACTTTTAAATGTGTTTACGGTGCAAAGTGCCAATCACCCTAAATTAATATGTTTATATTATTCAAATTACTTAGATATAATTTTTAAAAAAATAATTATAATATATGTGAGCATAACATCGATACGAATTAATATTTCAAAATTACTCTACCTAATTAGGTATAATTAATGAGAATAAATGTAATTTGTGTAAGACAAGTTACCAAATATTTTAGCTTTGTTTGTTCATCTAATATTCTTATGGATGTCCCTTGGCTCTTTTCAGATTTTGAATCATACCTTTGTTTTTTTATATATTTCTTATTTATTCAAAAATTAATATTATGGTCCCCTCTTCTCTCCAATCTTTTTATAGTTTTGTATCAATTCATACTTTTTTATTTTTCAATTATCGAGTTTTTTTTTCTCATTCAATTTTTCCATGAACTTTGTTCTATGGTTTTATATTTAAAAAAAAAAAAAATTCTTAGTCAACACTGCAATATACCAATATTCTTTTTTTTCCCCTATATTTCATTTTTTGAGAATTTTCTTGAAAATATATACCGTAGAATACTCTTGTATGTGAAGAGCGGGCCGGACTTATTTGTATTTCTACTCATCGGGCCATGGGCGTTTGGGCTTGTACACCATGAGTGTGGAGACTTATGTGCTCAGCACAAATCGGCCTGGCCCAAATGTAGAGTTGATTTCGATTTTTTGGAGGTGGCGTATGGGCCCCGGCCCATGAAAACTTTGTAATAATTTTCCACCCAAAAAACATTTTTCCAACAATTGTCCGTTTCAAAACCTTTAATGTTATTATTATTTTTTTCCCTCTAAATTATCCTTGACTCTTGAGATTAAGATATTTAATAAACTAAGTTTTTAATAGGGAAGTTTTTGTTAAAATTAATTTATATAAATATTACGTTAACTTTAATAAATTAAGATCTTGGAATAAATTATATTCTTGAAATTTTGGATGTATGAATTATTGTAGTGTCAACTTTAAAATTGAACGAAGCTCATAAATTAAGTTTTCTAAACATTTTTACTATGAATACAGTTAAAAGAAAATTATTTTATAGTTGAATTTAAAAAAAAAATGATGAAAAAGATTCGATATTAATTTCGTCAAGGATAGGATTAAATTTAATATTAGGTTTTTTGGAACAAAAGTTGGTAAAAAGAGTTTCCTGAACAGAAAATTGATTTTATGGGCTTTTTAAATATAGAAAATTGTTTTAAGGTTCTTAGTAATATAACCCCCCCACCAAAAAAAAAAAAAAACTCATTTCAAATCTAATTAATTTATCCATAAATACTAACAAAATTAATTTATAGCTAAATATGAAAGCCTAACAGTGTTAAGCAAATTTGTGTCTAGTGGTGTTTTCTCCATTTCTTAATTAAATACTGTTCAATAATTTTGTTGACGTGTAAAAATTTTGCAAAATTCATTTTAAACTTTGTATCAATCACATATCAGATCTAATTAATTAATTCATTAAAAATGACAAAATCTGTTGCTAAATATGAGAAGTCCAACCGCATTCTCAAGCTTATAATTTAGTTTAAAATTATCGGCTCTTTTAATTAAAATCAGAATCTTATATCATCACTTATCTCAAAACAAAAAACACTTTCGATCAAAAATAATGTATGACATACTCTTAACATGTCCAAGAATATACAAAAGCATCGTAAAATATTAATTTAAATCATCACTTGCAATAGTGCAACATTTACTGACAAAAATTATATATGCATAATTTTCAACTCAAACATTTGCCATGAGACTGGCAACATGAATTCTCTGAGAGTATATATGTTTTGTTTAATTTATTCCAAAGGTTTTATAAGATATTTTTGGAGCTTATAAGATGTTAATTTTTTTTAAAAATTTTTTTTGAAGCTAATAAAATGATAATAATGACAATTTTATAATTAATATGCTTCAAATCACGAAAGTTTTGTTAAAATCTTAAAAATAAGTTAGGAATTCTTAATTTTTCTAAAAAAAAATTACTAAATACTTTTGATATTTTATAAGTTTTCAAATGTTTTATAAAATATTTTAAAAAGTTTATAAATTCACCCAATTACCAAACACCCTCTAAATAGACTATTTCGCAATTAAAGATAGACTGTATTTAGTTTTACTTCAATAATTTTCAAAAAAGAAAAAAAAAAGAATCTTGAATCTAAATTCGAAGGACATCAATATCATAAAGATAGTAAAATCAATATAGTGAAAGAAAATGACTTGGGGAGCAACAGTCCTTGTCGATGAATTCGTTTTGTCATTCATCAATAATGCTTGGAATTGAAGTATTTCTGCCAAAAAGAGGAACAAGGCTTTGACCGAGGCAGGCAGGCGGGCAGGCGGGCAGTCAGGCCCCATGTGTCTCTTTTTTCTTCATCAGTCTATTTGCTACTTCCCATTTCTCCTGAGCCCTGACACTGAATGTATGTGTGTCATCTGAGAATAATTGGTGTCTTTTTGGTAAATAGAAAGTAGGAAAGGGCCCAATTAATTAATTACCAATATTTCAGTATTTAAATAGTGCTGGAAAGTACATCAACTGTAGCAATGTTGTGTGACTTGATATTTCAAATAAAAGTAGGGTTACGAGATTAAAGGTTAACGAATTGGCATTGATATTTGTCGGTGAGGATATAAAATTGAATCGAGTTAAATTGAATTCAAAAAAATAAAAAAATTGAATTTTAACTTGATATGAGATAGTTTGGATGGTCTAACAGGCTTAACCCAATAAGTTATCAATTTTACAAAAAGTTTGCAAGTTCACTTAACATCGGAAGCCCAACTACGCTTCAAAACCCAACTAGGCTGAATTACTCAACCACAACCACCAAGTCGAGCGGATAGTTCTCAACCCTACTCAACCGAAGGCTCCAAGCCACCTAGTTCATTCATCTTTTCCTCAGGTTGACCAATCCCCATAGTTGATCACTGTCGATCAGAGAGCTTACTCTGGCGCCAGATCATATCCTTGTAGCATTCAATGCTCTGACAGCCAATATGCCTCCACATTAATAGTGCGTGCCACTTCTACCACTAACTCTGTCAAGAGGCACGCCCACAAGATACTATTCACCTAGGAAAGCAGGAGATGGTGCTACCTAGAATAATATAAAGTTGAGAAACGACCTACAACTCTCAAGTAAGGATAAAAGCCCTACACTTGATAGGAACATCTCAAACATGTCACCCACCTAGAAAAAGCTATAAATACCCCATTGCCAGCTATTCTCCAGGTATGCCATATACACTATACGCTTATACTCTGTTGCTTGATTATCTCACTCAACCAGTACTAACTTAAGTGTCGGAGTGTCTTAGCAGGGGGCACCTCGACTAGTCTAACGTTTGCTATTGGTTGTAGATATCAGCCAAAGAAGATATTAATGTCGGATCATTTGACCTCCCTACTCGAATTAGCTCAAACACAACCCAATTCACTAAAATTGCTTTCAACCTTATCACAACTTAATGAGTTTAATTTTTTGAGTTCAAACTCGATTTGATAAAAGTTCGAATTCAATTCGATTAAAGTTTAATTTTCTATAAGTTTTGAATAATTGTGAGTTTAAACTCAAACTCTAAAAAACTAGTAATATTATATATGTTTAATAATAAATTAAAAATAATATTAAATTATATATTGACACGCGAGCATTGAGTTTAATTATAATGTTATAGATCTATTGGAAATAGAGATTGAACTCGATTCAATTAAAAATCGAATTAGATCAAGTTTAGTTTTTAAGTCGCTCGTCTTATTTGCACCCCCACACGAGTCTTGAATTGCACAATTAAAAAAGTACTTATTTAATGAGTATTCTTAATATTTTATTAATTTAAGTAAAAGTCAAATTATGTATTTTACCCCTCCTCCATTTTCACTGAAAGTTGAATCTATTTTTGTATACTTCCTCTAATTTGGCATTTTCATATTTTGTCCTCTAATTATCCATAAATTAGTTTTAATTCAATCCCAAAAAAAAAAGATAAAATTAAAAAGAATTGAAAAGTTTATTTTGTTAAAGACTTTAATGCATATGGATCTTGAACTTAAACCCAATTCTAATATAACCCACCATGAATTTGAATAATTTTTGAATGTAGCTTGTAAGAAAGTATCAAATTCACTCATATTCGTGGATCTTGTGGTTTTACTTTAAACTCATGTGGACCCATATAATATAACTTATAGCAATCATTGCTATCTAACTTTGAGTCTATATGAAGTATAAAATAACAATAATGAATTATTTTTAATGGTAAACAAGTCCTACCTCATCATTGATTATGATTATTCTTTAGAAATATATATAGTATAATTTCAAATACTATATACAAATTATTGTTCTACCTAAAAATTCAAGATTCTTTTAGGTCCAACAAGATATTGGATCCAATAATTGAACTTATTTATATCTTCAAGAGCTTATATATGTATTGAATTCATGTGAGCTTTTCACTTTGTTACATTTTTCATACTATTGATATATTCTGCTATTATATTATCTATTATTTTAATTTACGTTATTGTAGTCAATTGATTGAGACTAAGGTAGGAGTGGGGCGAGGGAGAACCGTAAGTCCAAGGATGGAGCAAGAAATCTTTATTATAGGGGGCAAAATTAAATTATCCAAAATATAATATATATTGTAAGTTTGAAATGATAAAAAAGAACAACAAAATTGTGACATTTAAAGATTTTTCATATAAAAAATTAAATTTTAAAATTTAAGGTGGGGGGCGGCGTTGCTTCTCTCCCCTAGACTCCGTATGTGACTGTAACAATGTAAGAATAGTTATTCCACCTCAAAATTAATAAAATTGTATACCATATTTTATAAAAATTCAATCTCATTTTCTAAAATTAAAATTTCAAACCCCAGACAAAGTAAAAGTGAATAAAGTATAAATATAAAATTAAAAAAACATATCTCAAAAATAGATCCTTAGAACCTTAGAACAAACTATGTTTCTAGAACGTTGCAAGTGTATAGGCAGCATGCAAAGCAACTAATACGGCAGAATGGTTATCGAGAAAAGAAAAAGGACAAAGAAAGAAAAGGTGCCGAGTTTCCTTTGGACAGAAGACTACACCACCTTATAGGGGACAATTTGAAGTTACAGTTCTTTACACAATTGACTTAGACTTGTAATAATCTTTCCTGCTTATTTGGCTTGTGATGGGCTTTATTCCCCATTTGATTTTCATTTTCAAGAATTTTTAAAGGTTAAAAAAATAGTTATATATCTAGAGATTTGAAAAAAATATATATCTAAATATTTTGTCCAAAAAAAAAAAATGATTAGAATAGATAGTAAAATAAAAATTTAAGTGATCTATATATGCCTAAAAGAAGTATTTTTTTAAAAATATATATTCTTTTAAATGTTTTAGATTAATGTTACTGAATATTTTATGTTAAATTGAATTTAAATTTGGTTGAAGTAATAATAAGAATATTTAATAAATTTTAAAAAAATCAAAAAAATAAGTAATATTGTCAATGAAAAATAATAAATAAATTAATGATTAAAATGACAAAGAAACTTTGAAAATGAAACACAAAAAAAAAAGAAAAAAAGAAAAGAAAAGGGAAAAAAGAAAAGTATTACTATTCATTTTCTTCTCTTAATTCCTATCAACTACTTTGTTTTGCTTTACTCCATTCCCATTATTCCCCTTGAGGACACCAATTCTTCAACAGTACCTGCCAAAAGTAGATCCCGTCAACAACAAATTATTATACCTATTGGGGAAAAGCATTTTAGGTTTTTTTTTTTAATTAGATTTGTTTTTAAATTATAAATTATGCATCTATTTATTTTTTAGATTTAATCATCATTTATTGACTCAGTGATAGATTTAATTTAATTTGATTGTAAAAAATTCTAAAATTGGATAAAGAGAATAAAAAACTTAGATGACATGAAATATTATAATAGATGTATTTTGCGAGGCCGCTAAAATTAACTCAAGCAAAGGTTTTTTCTAATACATAGCTTTTTTCTATAGTTTGACAAAAGAGATTAAATTGGATTTTATGCAATTTACCCTTCAAAAAATCCTCATTTTTTAATTAACATATAAAACATTGATAAAAAATCTAATAATATTGTTAAAATTATAACTAATGATGATAATATTAAATGATAATTTTAATTATATTTTTCACTGATGTTATACATTAAATATGGAAAAAAAAATTATGTTTTACCACAACAATGGCTTAATAGTGATAACCACTAGTATTTTTTGTATAGTAACTACCCCACTATAATGTAGTAAAAATTATCATTATGATATATAACAAGTTTTTAATTTTCTTTATATATATTATCACCAATGTTAATAATGACAATTTTAATAGAATTTTCACAATCACAGTAAAATTAATTTGTAGAAATAATTACTGTAACAAAATAAAATTTATCAATATACATACAATTCGAGACAATTTTGTGTTTTCACTTGATATGCTATCATTAATCTTTGCTTTTGTAGTAATTTTTGGCCAAAATTCCATCTTCCCATCTAATTTACACTAAAAAAAATCACTAAATCAGCAATAAGTAATGAATTAAAATTACCAAGCAAATAAATCTAGATTGAAACATAAAGAAATAGGCTAACTTACATAATTGAACTAAGAATTTTTTGTTAGCATTTTAGTTGTTTTGAGAAATTTGTTTTCGGGAGAACGAACTTTCGATAATGAATTTAAGAAACATAATGTTTGTTTGGCTTTGTTTCGAGGATTATCGGAGAATATTTTGAAAGAAAATTGTATACTTAAAAATTTTATAAAATGAGACGATTTTCACATTAATGTCACATCAGTCAAATTTTTATTAAATTAGAACGATAAACTTAAATTTTTCGTATTAATACCAATGTCGTAGGCCTATCTCCATCTCTCTAGGTATACGTATACTCTTGTGTAAGTATAGAAAGAAAAAGTTGAAGTTGGAGACTGGATTCTCACTCATTCCAGTTGTTACCTCGTTGCTTTTGAGGAATGTTTTCCCTTTTTTTCTTTCGCAAGTTCAAAACTGTCGTGCTCGTAACTTGGGGAATAATAATAATAAATTTTAACATATGCTTTAATTTTGTTTTTTCCCATAATAATGATAATAATAATTGTGTGCAACGCAATCTTGCATGGGCATGCATGCATGCATGGCGTGGGTGAGTCCTCCGAAAGACACGTGGCACTGGATTAATTGCAATCATTAGGCTCTTTTTCGGGTTAGGGTTAAGAAGATCTGATCTGATCATGATTAGCAAATATTTGGAAAATTGGTCCCGGTTGGGGGTGGGTGTGGCCCACCGAATCCGACCAGCCACTTAGCGTCATCATGGTGCATATGCACTGTGGCAGGGGGTTTGCACCCCTAGAGATTTTGTTTTGTTTATTTATTTTTTCCTCAAAGGTTGTGAGAAATATTGATATTAGTGATGATTGTGGGGGAACTAACCAAATCCCAGATTTAGCATTTCTGCCATAATTCTTATTTTTTGATCCATTATTTTCAGATGGATTTATTGTAATTTTTTATTTATTTAAATTAATTTATTGAAATATAAGAATAATAGAATAACTAAATCTTAGGTTGGACATTAAATTGGAGCCACATTGAATTATGTATGTAAACAATTATAGTTCCTTTAGCGAATATGTTAGTGTGTAATATACTTAACTATCATGCACTGTTATTAATTTGAAAATGTCATGTGATTATAAGATACTAAAATACTAAGAATTTGAAATTCATAAGTTTGATTGATTAAAAGAAATGCATTAACTTAAAATGGCATATTAATACAAAGTTAAAAACCTGTTTAACAAAGTACATACTTTTTAAGTTGAGTGACAATTGGCTCAATTGCAATTTAATCCACAAGATATATTGCCGAACTTATCAAATTAGTTCTTCATTCAAGATTCGATACAATACAATAATACAAGCATGGGTTGAGTAATTTAACGATAATCAAATCCAGTAAAGTATGAAATTCAACTGTAATAAAATATTTTTGAATTGATATATATTAATCATAATTTTATCTTAAAAAGCACAAACAAAAAACAAACATTATTCAAGATCCCTTATTATTTTCTCCTTAAACTAAAAACAGAAAATTATTAATTTTTTCCTTATTTTCACAAATTTTTTTATTTTCAGTACATTTTCTTAAATACACTATTACACTTGCTCTCTATTTTCACTTTTTATTATTTTATATTCACATTTATACGACTTTTAATATAAAACTACTATATTTTTCAAATACAACAGATTTTCAACTTTATATAATCATTACATTTTAAACAAAACTTTCAAACAACATTTTATTTTCAAAAATATATTTATAATTAACTTTTTATTATTTCTTTTCATCAAAAAAATAAAAATACCTCAAAAAAAATAAATTCAAACGAACTCTTAGGCCTTAGCAAGACAAAGAAACTTATATACAAAGTCACATATGTTAGGAATCGACAACACAAACAATATTCTTTAACATTAAAAAACACTTATTATGTGAAAACATTATGAGGGCATCTTTTGGAAAGCGGTGGTCTTCCCCTGTTTAATTTGTCCAACTCCCCCAACTCCAATCTCAAGACCAATATGCATCCCTTTCTCACTCTGTCTTGTCTTTTTTCTTTTGTTTTCTTTCTTTCTTTTTTTTAATAATTATTAAATCTTTTGATCGAATTGATCAATGATGTTCCAGAGGAGTTTGTTTGTTCCGGCCCGGGGAATGATGACCTGTGGGCCCTCCTTTTTGCTGTTTTGTCTTTTTGTCCCTCACCACTTCGAATTTTTATTTTTTTAAAAAAAATTAGAAAATATTTAAACTCCATAAAATATTTTATAAAATATTTAAAAATTTATAAATTAATAAAAAATATTTAATAATTTTTTTTAAAAAGAGCTTATAAAATTTTAAAGTAAGATGTTAGGTGTTTATAAGTTCTTTTATAACAAATAAGAGAACTCTAATTTATTTCTAACATATTAACAATTTTTTTTTATTTTTAATCATTTGAATTACAAAATTGCAACTATTAATATGTTATAAGTTCTAAAATTTTATTTTATCTAAATATTTTAATAATTTATTTTAAAAATAAGATTTAATATTTTATAAATTCTAAAAATATCTTATAAAATGTATGAATTTATTAAATATTTCGAATACATTTAGCTACACACCCTCTTAATTTGAAATTAAATTTTATAATTGGACAAGTATAAGTAAATATGTGTGTGTACGAGGAATATTAACTTAGAGCCTATTTGGATATGTTTTCAAGGTATTTTCTGTTTTCTACTAAGTTTAGAAAGTAAAAAGTTAGTTATGAATTTAAATTTAAAAATAAAATATTGTTCGAATGTTTTATTTAAAAATAAAATAATTGTATATAGTTGAAAATAAGATGTATTTAAATGTTGTTGTACTTTTATATTAAAAATCACACAAACAAGAATATGAGAAAATAAAATATAAAAATAGAGAGATAATGTAAGAGTGGGTTGGAAAAATAGTTTAAAAATAAAAATATTTACAAAAATAAAAGAAAAGGTAATAATTTTTTATTTTTATTTAAAAAATAAAAATAAAATTTGAAAACAAAACCAAATCGGCACTTAGAAGTGGGTTGCTTTTCTTTTTCCAAGTTGGGCATCTTTGGGTCAAAGATTTCTCGAGGAAAACATTTCTGTTGCTTTGATGATTACATTACATATATACTCTCTCTTTCAACTTTATTTTGTTTCTCTCTCTCTCTCTCCCTGTGACAGTATGAGATCTAAAGAAAGATGTTCTACCATGTTGTCGTTACACTAAGTACTATGAATCTCGTGGAGTTGTTAATTGACTTGAGGAAACCTTTTGTCCCTAATAGTATCACATCAAATGCATTTTATAAACATGTATAGATACATTTAACTATTTAAGTAGAATAGAAATGTTACACAGTTGTTATTATATATGCGTTATTAATATTATTACAAAAAAAGATTTTTATTAATAAAAAATTTAATTTCTAAGTAAAATTTATGATGAATTTGTGATTGAATAATACAGTAAAAGAATCTTCATCAATATGAATCTAATTAGTGGTAGGTTTTTAGGTTGACTGCAGTCGTTTAAATTTTGATCATAAATTTATTCTTTCAAATAACCTTTTGAATTGTAATTATTAATAACAATAACTTAAATGTTGTATAATTATTGCTAATTATTAAAATAACCTACTTAAATACTATTTCTTATTACTATATATATTATTTGTGCAAATATTGGCTCAAGTCCCAATGAGAGCTCATTAAATTGTCATAATATACATGAAACGTATTGGGAATGATAGATTTAAATATAATATATTTATTGATATTCATTATTGATTATCAATTTGATACAAGATAACCCAACAGGCTCATAATAGGCCTACTTGATATGCACGGTTCAATATTAGTTTTGGGCTTGGAGGGATTAGACCAATCGACAACAATCGTCTGGTCGAGCACGCTGTTCTTGACAGCATTCAACGAGAGGCTTTAAGCCATTTAGCCTGTTCAATCATCTCTCCAGTCAATGGCCTCGTTTGTTCAATCGTAATCGATCAAGACGCTCACGCTGGCACCGAGTCGTACCTTCGCCGCATTTAATGTTATGATAAGTAACACGTTTCCTCATTAATGGCGCGTGATAGTTGGTACAGTCTCTGCCACCAACCCTGTCGCCATCTTTGATAGGGAGGTGTCTAACCAAAATACTATTCATCCTATAAAATAGGAGATGATGCTACTTTGAACAATATCAGGATCTGGAATGACCATTAATCTTCTAGCAAGGACTAGAGCTATCTACACCTGATAGAGGCACCTTCAACATATTACACACCAGGAGAAGGCTATAAATACCTTATGGCTAGCCACGCTTTAGGTAATGTCAAATACACCATAAACTTTTAATATTTTGTTCGATTATCCTCTTTTGATCAGAACTAATTTGAACGTCGGAGTGCCTTCATCGGGGGCATTTCAGCTAGTTTAACGTGTGTTGTTGTTGCCGATCTCAAATTTCGAGGGATATAGCAATTGGATCATTTGACCTCTCTGGTCGAGTTAGTCCATACACCACATTTTTCACTATAAGCAACTTTCAACCTCATCACAATTATAATAATATTTAAAACTATTAATTCTTATAATTACTAAATGTATATAATGGTTATATATTGCAGCAAAATAATACTTCTCGTTACTCTATATATGCCATTAATAACCATATTATTTTTTATATAATATAATATATATTTTTTATGTATATATGTGGGATGGATTTTGTACGTGCATGGAGCATGAGGTTTGTATGATTGATTGCCAATTGAATTGGGTATGCATGGGTTCACGTGATTCCAGGGGGTACGGCTATCCTGATTTGTGTTTATAGAAATCTCACTGTCCAATCTGCATTGATGGACGGATTGGACGCCCTAAAAAGGTATACGAATGTGATTAATCAACGTGAGTCCTTATGGCTGTGTTGAATATTTTATCCAAGTACCCCTGATGACAATATATCAACCTTGGCCCCATTAGTTGTACTTCCTTACCATGCTTTATAGAACAGAGCTAATTCAAATGATAAAATTATGATTTATTGAAATAAATCTATTTATTTAACTTTAATTACAATTGATATTTTAACATAAAGATATATAGCTTTCATTTTTCAATATCAGCATCAGTCCAACACAGTAGTTTCGTTGCTTGTATTCTTTTCAATCTCTACGTATTTTACTATTTTATCAAAAAAAATTTATGCATTTATCGTATTTTAATTTGATAATTTTCATCATCTATCCAAAGTCAAGCTGTAGATTTCACGACAAACTTAAAAGCCACCAATAAATATTTTATGTTCAGTCATTCTGAATATCATTGTTTAAAAAAACAAGTTCTATTATATATTTAGATTTATTTAAAATATTGGCTAAAGAGATCACATTGGAATATGAGCAATTAATCCAACTATGTTACTATAATACAATTAACTGATATTAATTGTTTTCATTATAATTTGGTTTTATAATTGATGAAATGGATATGCATATTGTTGTTCTTACAATGTAATGGATATGTGATATAAAGTAAAATGTTGTTAGCCTTGGCGATAACTAACCTGACTAATATGACATCTTCTTCATGACAATGAACTTGTTAAGCATTGGAGACAAAAACTAACATGACTAACTCACATTCTTTGAACTTCAAAAAATTCAGAAATCACATCATTTTAATTGAGATCTTATTAACAAAATATATATATAGAAACAAGCATTTATATACAAGCACATAAAAATTCATTTGGTGAAAACATATAATTTATTATATTTTTTTATTGATAATGAATTTAAATAACCAGACTTTTGAATTAAAAATTTAATTTAATTTAAAACAATCTAGCCAGTCAAATATTTAATATATTTTATTAGATTTGATATCACGACGTATAATTAAAAATAGAAGATCACAACATATATGCCTCGACAACATTAATTTATGGCCAAAAAACAAAAAAATTAACAAAGAAGAGAGCCCAATAAAGGTGTTTAGTCCCGCGAGCCGAAAGAGGCGGTGGAAGTAGTGGTGGTGGCGCAACTTCATTTCTCTTCGGAGCATGGTGGCGACACGGTGGAGAAGGACGAGGCGGCAAAGATATGAATGCGAACATAACACGGTGGAAGACTGTTCCCGCTAGTCACGTGGGTACTTTTGACTGCCCAATGACCAACCCCACATCACTTCACTTCACCCCCCTCCCCCGCCCCCCCGCCGGGCCACTCTAACAAACCCACCCCACGCCAATCCACCTCCTGGGGGGTCCCGGGAATCTGTATCTACAGATGTATCTATAGGTTGCTGAGCCCTATATATACACCACACTTAAGATTGCATCATTTCACACTAAATTACACGCTGCAGAGTGTGGTGTGTGGCTATTTCTCTGCATACCCTATTTTTATCTAACTTTACTGTGAGTTATACATATTCAAAGAATTTGTGGCAACAACCAAACTGTTGTCTAACGTGGAGTGCTGCAGGTGCTGACTGTTATTTCGCCATTTTCTTAGCTTTATATAGCTAACAGACAACTCTGATCCCTCCCAAAACCAGCTCTCTATCCTAAGTTGTTTTTCAAACATTTTATTATTACACATCGCTCTCCAAGTTACTGTTTTCCTAGTACTTGTTTGCTGTTGCTCAGATATTATATAGACACCCCCTTTCACACCCTTTTTACTCTCCAAAATCCAATCCCACCATTTTCTTGCTCTTGAATAAAGGCCCAATTGAAAGAAGTTTGAATTTGAGTGAAAATCTCTCAGTTATGATGCACAGGTGCAGTAGCAATAATACAAACATGGTGGGGACGGCGGCGTGTTCTTGTGGAATGTACCACTCGCAGAGTAATTCGTTTTCGATGGTCTTTTCATCCATGTCCAATAATGGCGGCGGACAGTACTACAGCGGTTTTGATCATGCAGAGGAAACGTATTCTTTTACGACGTCATCGTCTTCTGTTGATTGTACTCTTTCCTTAGGCACGCCGTCGACTCGTCTCACCAATATTGATCAGAATGTTAATCATCATCAGGAGAAGAAGCGATCTTCTTGCATGTCTAACTTCGGCTGGAATATTCTGCCGTCCAAACACACGCCGCCGCCTTCCGCTGCCAAGAGCCTCCGTGGTGGAGGCAATGGCAACGCCAATTCCAGCGGCGACCCGTTATTAGCTCGCCGCTGTGCTAATTGCGACACCACTTCTACTCCCCTCTGGAGGAACGGCCCAAGAGGCCCAAAGGTACATAGATCAGTATTCTTAAAATTAATACTGTTTTGATCATAACTGGATTAATTCTAGTAACAGTACTGATGATTATCCACGTTTACAGTCACTATGCAATGCTTGCGGCATTCGTTTCAAGAAGGAAGAGAGGAGGGCCACGGCTGCCGCTGCCGCCAACGGCAGCGGCGTCGCTGACACGCAGCAAATGATGAACAGCTCATGGGTCCAGGCCCAGAAAATGGCTTACTATTCTCCGGCCTACGGAAATGAATTCCGGTTCATAGAAGACGACGACGATCATCGGAACTCAGATACCGCCGCCGGCATCCCGTTCCTTTCTTGGCGGTTCAACGTCCCCGACAGGCCAGGCCTCGTCCATGATTTCACCATATAAATCCAATCGAAAAAATTAAAAAAAAAAAAAAATCCCAAAAAGCCACCCCCGGAAATCCCATTTGATGATGACGATGAGAAGAAATTCTTTTCATTTCTTTTTGGGGGTTGGGTTGATGTTTAGATAGATGGAGTGAAAATCAGTTAATTCTATGAGCGTGTTTACGTTTGCTTTTTCTTTTTCCAGCTCTCCCTCGTCACTTACTTTTTACATAGCACTTCTCCAAATTAATATATACACTTTCTTTTTTTTAAATTTTCGCTGTTGGTCTGTTTCAGACACCTTTCTGAATGTATGTCTGAGTTCGCAGCAATCGGGTTAGCTTTATTCAGCCCCTGCTATTGTCTGTGTAATCAGATGTTGGAGTATATTTTTAATTATTTTTATTTTTTTTTCTTTTTCAGTTTCTATAATTGTTTAATTGGCAGACTTCTATATTATAAATCCGTGAAGCTGAAAATTTTCTCTCTTTATATGACAATCATTATTTTGTATCGAGTTTGAATGTTGATGTGTTAATATTTAAACCTCACGTTGCGGAGTTGCAACTTAAATAATACTTATTGTTTTATAAATTTTAAAAATATTTCACTAAATATAGGAACTTATAATGTTATTGTGTTTATAAAAAATTACCATGTAAAGGCGATAAAAGTATGAACAAACTAAGGGGAGGTAATTACCTTGTAAAATATGATTGTTTTTTGCTTAATTAGCATACTGAATCTCATAGTAAATTATCGTTAGAGACTCTCAATTGTAAACCTAAAATAATTATATAAGTAATTAGACCTAACATGTCACAATTTGGTCTTACATATTCCATTTCAATCCGGTTCATTTATAAGTGAATTAATTCGACTCAACATCATCTAAATATGGTTATTTGAGATGAAATGTGGTGATTTCACAATGTAATAGTTACCATTGCAATTTTATTCATAAGAAATAATTTATCTTGACAATTTTTAATTATGAAAAATTAGTCTTATTTTAAAAATTTTAATTATGACAAATTAATTTTCCCTAATTATGGAAAATAATATAGTAGTCAAAGGTGTCCTTCATTGGACCTCAACGAAGCAAGCCCAAGAGTTCCTGTCATTATTGGGTCATAAAATGTTCCCCATTTTTGAGTGCATTGGCCCAATTGTGGGGGATCGGCCCATTATTCCAACCGGGCAGGGGTTATAAGACCCTAGGGCAGTTCGGTCACAGGGTTTATCAATCGGGGTTTTAGCAAACTCCCAACCCCAACTCCCACTCCCCACAGTTGTTCAGAAAGACAGCTCGAGAAGCTATGGCTTCAGGAGCAGAAACGGACTCCACGAATTTGAAGTTGAGAGAGCTGTTGAAGGAGGTCCAGCTAGATTACTCTCAGGCAAATACTGCTATCATTAACGACGTCGTTTCCTCCATCAGAGAAGCCATTGACAACATTCCAGGTGGCATTCAGGTGCATTCCCCGGAACTCACTTTCCTTTTCATGTTATGTAAAAATTGTTTTGCTGATTTGTTTTTTTTACTGTTGAAAATTTTGGTAGATTACAGCTGATGTTGCGCCGGGGTTTGTTCGAGATGTTGGGGCGGATAAAGTGGAGTTTAAGTTCAGGAAGCCCAAATCCGTAGAAATTGGGGGAAGTTATTCGTTTCAATGCATTGCGAGGCCGGATGTGAATGTGGATCTTTTCTTGAGGCTGCCTAAGGTATTTGGTCGACGTTTTATACTAAAGGAAAAAAGAACTACTGAAGCTTTTAGAAAGTAATTGTGGAGACCTATGTGTAAACCTTCTCATTTTATTGGAGACAAGGTAATGAGAAACGGGCAAAAAGAAAAAGAAAAGTAAAAAAAACAAACAACTCTGCGTTTCATATGTAATGATGCAATTCCTTGTAGCATAAAGTTACGCTGAAAATTCCTTCCAGCCCTGAAACTTGATATCTCTTGATACTTTCTGCTGTTTTGTTAAAAAGACATTGAAAACAGGTTTTTTAAGCTGGATTGCAGCCACCCGAGACCACTTGAGAATCCATTTCTTCCTCATGCATGCTACATGGTTCTTTTTCTTTTTTGTTTTCTGTTTAAATTTTGTGTAACATTAATGGAAAGGTCTGTACTTTTGTCACCACGTCTTAATGGTTTTCACTCTTGATTCTTTCTTAATCTTATTGCCTCATAGACTGCTACTATCATGAATTTAGGTGATGATATTAAGAGGAATAAAATTTTGTTTGTCTTTAGAACAGAAAATGATGGATTGCCTAATGATATTAGGTGGGATGGGACAATTTAGAATAGTTTTGCTTTTGATATACATGGTAAAGAATAAGATAGGATTGGAAAGAATGTTCTTAGAAATCTTGACAAGTGAAAACATTGTTCTTTTGTGGCTGCGGGCATTACACGTGCAGTTGTTGTCCTGGACGTAATACTTATGGTGGCAAGATATCTTTCATCTTACCAAAGGACTAGAGTAGGTTTGGACCACTACACCATGTGGCGTAGAACTTTTGACTTATTTAATTGTGTGGCGCCTTAAGATTGAATTGTTTTTACTTTGACAGGAGTGCTTCCATGAAAAAGACTATCTAAATTATCGTTACCATGCGAAAAGATTTCTCTATCTATGCCTAATCAAGAATCATTTGAAAAAATGCTCTTCTTTAATCCAAGATGTGAGATGGTCAACGTTCCATAACGAGGCACGCAAGCCTGTTCTGATTGTTTATCCAGGTCTTGTTTCTCCAGAATATATGTTCTCTCTTTCTGCTTTCAGTTGGTTTTTTCCATAAAATTTACTGATGCATTAATTTGTCAAATTTTCAGCTAAACGGCTATCCGATAATACTGTATTTTCTCTGAAAATAATTCCAACAGCACCTTCTTTATTTGCCATATCAAAATTAAACTTTGAGAGGAATAATATCCGCTCCCTGAGTCAAGGTACTACATGTCATCTGTTTGCTAAATTACCCCCAGTTAAATTTTACTTTTCCACTAAAATTTAATTGCACAATCCTAAATTTCGACAAACTGGGTTGTTCACAAGCTACACCGAAGTATAACAGCAGTATCCTGGAGGACATGTTTATTGAAGATAATGCAGAGTTCATTAAGAGAACTTTTATGGGATGCAAGGAACTGGGAGAGGCTCTGTTACTTTTGAAAGTATGACAAGCAGTATGATGCTTCTTCTCACATTATTCTTTTTCTCTAGTATCTCCCTGCAGTAAACATGGGATATTATATTTGGTATGGTGACACAGGTTTGGGCTCGAAAGAGTTCTCTGTATGTCCATGACTGCTTAAGTGGATTCTTGATCACTGTCATTGTGGCATACCTCGCGTCTAAGTCAGGAAAAAATCGAATCAACAGTTCCATGAATGCCGTGCAGATTTTTCGCATCGCAATGGACTTCATTGGTATGTGTGAATTTCAGTACTTACCCCTATAATACATGTGCTGTAATGTAACTATTGTAAATGTAGCTTTTATTCACATGTAATTGTTAACGGCTGGATATCTAAATTCTTTCAGTGATGCTGATAATAGGTAGTGCATACCCCTAACCAGGCTTAAAAGCCACAAAATATGTGTATGCCCTGACTCAACCGTGCACATTGGATCTGTATCCATATCCTGACCCATTGCCTCTCCTTTGTTGGTATAGGTAGGTATTTTTTAGGTAAGAGACAGTGTAGGTTGCATTGTTACAAAAGAATGTATTAAGAGCTATTGAGGAACTTCTACTTTATGTTCAATGTTTTGAGTTAAAATATTTCAATTAATTAAAGTCTAATTCAGATGGAGTAAAATTAACAATAAATTAGTTGGACCAAGATAGTCAAATATTTGCATGGGGGTAGATAACTTTCTGGGTTATATTCAAATGTGATGGTTTATAATAATTGGAACTTAGAATGCTGACAAGGACTGGCTACTCCTTGGAGGAAAATGAAACATGTGAGTGTATAATACCTTGTAAGAAAAATTAATTGGATCACAAATATTCTCTTATTTTTGAAGACCGCATGCAAATCAGTTTTGAGCGGACCCAATCAACAAAAATGGGGTCAGGTTCTGAGTGGACCACAAGCAGGTTAGTTTATTCCCACAAAAATGGGTGGGGTTATAGACCGAACCAAGGAACCAGGTAGGATTGAGTGCCCATCAACATTTGATCCGGGTTGGTTTGGGCAAGTGTATAACTACATGGGATAATTATCCATATGGGCATTGGTGGGTTCCTATTAATTGACAAGCCCAATACTTGCCATCATTTCAGATTTGAAATGACTCTAGGTTGAGATGGGCTTAACAAAACATAATTGCTTTAAAATACTTGCAAACTGCAAGCTTGCGGTCATGTCTGGTTCATGAATGATGTGTGCAGCCCCCTTATGATGTCTGAGAGGTTCTGTTATCAATGTACTTTTAATTTAGGATCTCAAACAACATAAAACTCATTTTCAGTTAATGGCTTTATGTTTCACTTACAAATGCTTCAGGCCAAAAAGTCCCAATGATTAAATTCAATGTCCAGATATTTTTTGGTAATTTATAAATTATAGGTATATGCTCAATTGTGGTGAATCATCTCCAATTTGCAGCCTTAAGAGATGTTTATCCTTGGTTTAATAATATGGTGGTTTAGCAGGTATTTGACTATAAATCAGTTTAATGAAATGTCAAACAGTTGTCAGTTTATTCATTTTCCTCTGTCTGTTGGTCAATGGTTAGTCTCCTCTAAACACATTCTCTGATGGTATTGAATGTTCATTATTACCCACATTTTTATTTTTATCAATGGTGAACTGTAGGCATGTCATCTAGAGATAACTGTAGTCATTTTAATGCATAATTGGGTACTTGACTATAGGGAGTCATGTTAATAGTCAACCTCATTTTATGTTGCTTGATTTGTTACTAAAATATTCAAGCAGTTGCTTAACTGTAGTTCTATTCTTTGAGATGCTCACAACGCTTTACTCATGTTTTCCTTTGGGCTTCGAGACTTATTTAGCACCCATCTTAGGCTTTTCATAGTTGGATAAGTCATATAAGTTGTACAACAAACATCTGATAATTAACTGTTTAAGTTGATTTGTTTCATCTTGAGATAACTAAAGAAGTTCCGGGCGTAAATTTCAGCAAATGTTATCAGAAAATGTTGTCCATATAAAATATCTTTGAATAACTAAGCTGGCTTCTCTTTTGCAGCCAATTCAAAGGTATGGGACAGTGGACTCTTCTTTCAACCTGAAGGAGAAAGGAATATTTCAAATAAGGTATTTTGCCACACTGTTCATATTGTAATCTGCATGATCTCTGTTGCTTTCAGTTTTAGTTGCCTGCTCTCTCATAGTCGCATTGCTACAAAATCTCCAATTATCTCTTTTATTTGCATTGAGGTAGTCACTGTTAGCACGAGGCTCTTCACTGAATTCAAATAGAAAGGCGGTGAAATAATGCTCTCTTGTAGACATCTGGAGCATTTAATACTGCCTCTAAACTTTGATTTTATAAGTAGTACCACTGCATATCTCATCTGTTGTTTCACAGGATATGCATATTTATGCATGTAAGATGTTTCTTTGTCTTCCGCTATTCTGATCCCTTGCCGTAGTTCATTATATTTTCATCTTGTGGATGATGGCCTCTCTTATATTTGTTTAATTGGAGTCCTCATTATTGAGTTGCCTTTCCTTTAGGACAGCTAACTTATCTTGCACAAGATTCCTTTTGTTTCAAAATTTGTTTAGCTTGAGTGCTAGTTATTGAGTTGGGATCTCTATATTGATAATGATAATAATATTCTTCTTAGTTAGCATTGTTATTACTTTACGTTTTTGGCTTTATGAATGTTTATGTCCATGTTTGGAGTTCAGGATAGGAAGACTCAATTGCAATCATTTCCCGTAATCATTTGCGATCCATTTGCTGATCACAATATGGCCTTTCGAATGTCAGCAAGTGGTTTCCAAGAGGTAGGATCTTTGAATGTCTTGCTTCGTCCATTTGGATGGTAATGGATATCTATTTAGCATCACTTGTACCTATAATATTTTTGCTAACATGATGATTAATAACTTTGTGTAGCTACGTGATGAGGCTGCTCTGGCGCTTACTTGCATGGATAAATGTAAAGGTGGGGGTTTCGATGAGATCTTTATGACCAGGATTAATTATCCTGTCAAATATGACTACTGCATAAGGTATATCTTAGTATACATTTGGGTTCTTCTGATATTTGTATCATTGATTTTTCAGATAACTTCATACTGAGTTTAGTCAATTTCAGATTATGGTTCATGTACATTCCTATGATTGTAACTGCTGGTATTATCTCTTTATGCAAAAAGAATGCAGAAACCTTTAGTAGCAAGCAATAGTCAGATGAAGGATCAAAATTCAGTTGCGAGTTGCGACTGTATGGATGCAAACTGGAGCATTAGATGCACTTTGTCATCTTATACTTAGCAGGGATGAGGATGAAAGATTAGTCAGAACTAATTATGTCAAAGCTGGCATCTTCATAGAATAGATAATGGGGGTAGAAGAAAAAGTTGGCATTGGTTGTCATTTCCCAGAAACATTTTCTGCATATGTTTTGAGAAGATTTCCCAGGGAACTTGTGGAAATGGAAATATATTTGGATGGGTGAGTTGCAAAGTTTGAACAGTTGAGTTCATAGGTTCAATGGACATTCATAGAGAAAAAACTTGTTTTGCCTACTTGTTTCCTAATGTAAATAAAGAGTTTCTGGAAAATAGGTTTAGGTTTTCGGGAAGTAAGGTGTAGACTTTGAGAATAGGGTTGCAAATTAGGGTATAGGATTTCAAAAGATGGTAGTAATTCCAGTAAACATTTCCTTAAGTACGCCAAACAAAACACATTTTCATCTGGGGAAGGAAAATGTTTGGCAAAATGATAAAAAACATAACTTTAGGTTAGGATATCTTGATGAACTTAATTCACTAAAATGAATTTAAGTGTTACTTCATTGGCACCAACTGCATGCTGCTTGTCTAACATATTGGCATTTTTAGATTGAACTTGAAGGACAACCATGATTTCCATGTTTCTGGATTTTGCCTGGACGATGAGTGTTGGAGGTCTTATGAGCAGAAGGTTCTATCTGTCATTGATCAAGCATTGAGAGGGAGAACTAAGCTCATTCGAGTAATCTGGAGAAACACCTCTTCTGAATGCAATTTTGAAAATGTATGAGATTTTACTAGTAGTTTATATATGACATTTGAAATATATTACATAAGAGGATACATTGAACTTCAGCTTGTTATAAATCCCATAAATATCTAGGGTTTATCCATGCTTGATGGAGAAGCTTTATTTATTGGGATCACAGTTGGCTCTACTGAGGAAGCCTTCAAACAGGCTGTCATGGGTCCAAGTCCTGAAGACAAAGATAAGGTGGTTTACTTTTTGCCTCATTTTCTGGAGGATCATCATATGTATCCTTTCTGTAGATCTGATCTATTTTCTCATGGGTTCCCTATATTTTGTTGTAGGCTCTGGAATTTAGAAAGTTCTGGGGGGATAAAGCTACACTTAGATGGTTCCGTGATGGTAAAATTGCTGAAGTTGCAGGTGAGGATTCATAATATTCGTACCTCTTGCTGCTATGTGGCACTAATGGTTAATTGAAATAATATACCTCGCAACTTACCTCAATTGTTGCAGTGTGGGAGCATGAGGAATGGGAAAAGCATCTTATTATAAAAGAAATAACCGAACACGTTCTGATGCGTCATCTATCCCTTCCAAAAGAAAATATCATTTGCGTTGTGGATCAACTTGATTTCGTGCTTCGCTATGGCAATAAAGGTATAGTTTCCCATGTTTCTCGGTTGTGCTGTGATTTGGTTTTAGAAGCTTGAACACAATTCAGAACACTATATTGGTTAATGTGTTTCAGATCCTATATCCTTTTCTAAGAATTTGTTGGAGGCATATGATGACCTTTCAAAGCGTTTGCGCTCTCTTGACGATATCCCGTTGAAGATATCCAGTGTGCAGCCTCTGGATTCAGGTTTCTTTCTCAAATGAAGTGCCCTCATCCTTAAACAGCTTCCCACATCTCCATATATGGAATTTGTTATGTTTTCTATCGAATTTGTCTTTTTCACATTAGGAGCTAAAGTTCACAAACAAAATTAAATTAATTATAAAAGACTAAACCGAAGTAGGCTTATAACAACATTAAAATAAAGGAGAAAAAATAAATACTGTACACATGCAATCTGCCAACTTCTATGGGGCCTAGCTTAACCTGATACTTAACCTGAGTTTAAATTGGACTGCCGTTTTGCACCATCTGCCCAAATCACACCCCACAGATGAGGTGTTGTCAGGCTTCATGCTGGCCCAGCTATATCAACAATCATAATGCTTGTGACATATTAGTCAGGCTGTAATCACAATCACAATGAAGTGTAGCCAGGCTGTCATGGTAAGATAAACTAGTTCTACTCCCAATCAGATTTAAATTTGCTATATTTCCCTTGGTGCTTTGGACTTAAATAGCCTATGTTTCATTCAAGTATCGTTTGTTCTCCCTTGCTATTGCTTGCATGGGGATATTCTAGGAGTTAATAATTGCTAAAAAATAAACCTCATTATCTTTATATACTTACTTGAAAGTTCTCTCATTCTCTGACTCTCTGTTGCTACCAAAGGTTGACTACATAGAGTTCTCTTCACACTCCTATTCTGCAAGGCAGAATTCTGATGGATGTTGAGCTTAAAATGGGTAAACTATACTATATTACTCTGGGTATTAAGATTAAGCAACTTCCCTAGATTAACAGAAGGTCACATCTCCAGCCAAAAGTATTCTGTCAGGAGAACCGAACTTATATGTGGAAGTTGTTGTTTTCTCTTGAATTAACGTTCTGGTAAAGTTGATACTTTCCCATCGTCAAGTTCAAATTGCAAGTGCAAATGATGCTTTTAAATGATGAATGTTGTAAGGATTGAGAAAGATGCACGGATCTTTAGTTCAAGCTTCATGATGTGAAAATGTTGTAAATATAATCATCTTAATTCAACCACATACCTCTACTATGTAGCACTCCCACTTGGAAAAGAAAAAAGAAGGGAAAAGGAGAAAATAATTCGAATAGAGGAAAGAAACCTGAACTATCTATGTCTCATATATGTCCCTCGTATCTTTCACCCTCCACCTCTATCTTTATCTTTTAGGGTAATGAAGGAGCAAGCACACAATATCAATACTGTATTACAAGTAAATGCTTTATGCTTACCAATGCTACAGCTTTTAGGTTGACGTCTGTCTTTCCTCCTGCACCGCATCCATTAGCACATGAAGAAGGCATTCGAATAAAACTGGAGAAACCTACTACAACCAGTATACAGCCACTAGAAGTTGTGATTCAGGCAAGAATAGCTTACAACATATGCATTTGTTTCTTATTCATCAATCTTGGAGAACTACTTCTTACGTGCTTATAGCTGGAAGGTTCTGGAAACTGGCCGATGGATGAGCTTGCTGTGGAGAAGACTAAGTCTGCATTTCTTCTCAAAATTGCAGAAAGGTTGCTTTTGATTGATTTCAAACCCT
>JACGDI010005305.1:449638-461665 GCA_014898725.1 Jacaranda copaia
GATTTTACACTCTAAATGACAAGAAAAATAATGATAACATAAAGAGTTAAAAGAGTAAGAAAAATCATTTTAGCATTCAAGTGTAACCATCAATCTCAATCTCAATTTGATATATAACTTTCTATGATTTTTAATTTTATTTCAAGTTTCACTTTCACCTAATTTTTTATCTAAAACTTCTACAATAATGAATATATATATTTTTAATTATTTGTGATATACTTAAATGTTAAAAAAAATGCATCATTGTCTTATAAATAGAATTCGAATAAATTGATATCAACTATAGATATTGCATTACCTAAGAAAATTGATTATCATTACAGATGATTAAGAAGGGTATTTACCAATGCTTCACATTTAAATTATTCAATTTCTTCATGTATGAAATTGCGGTTAAACTAATTTGTCGCAAAATTTCTAATAAATCTTGCCTCATTTTACTACGATCTTCTAATTGTTAGGTTCTACATTGATTAACTTATCATACAAACTTAGCATAAATTCAATATTTGTTAATCTTTTTGAAATCTTTTTATTATACACTACTTTAATAATTTATAAATAAATATTACAATATATGTCGTAATTATTCCAATGAGGTCGTGTATTATTTTATTCCCCCTCCTCCCTTCTATTTTTACAAATAAATTTTTAAATTAAAAAGTATAAGCTCATATTTCAAAATAAAAAATTAAGATAACAACAACAGAACTGAAGTTTAAAATGAAATCTTGCTCGCTATGTCTCTCTGCCCACCAAACAATTAACATTTTCTATTGGGAGTTCATATTATTCGATTTAGAGTGAAGTAGAAGTGTTAGAATCCTCAATCTTTCTTGCACTTCGATTTGGGTCTGATTGGCGAAAAAGAATGGGTCTTCTTAGCATCATCCGGAAAATCAAGCGCAAAGAAAAGGAGATGCGCATTCTCATGGTGTAATAGCCTTTGAACCCATTGTTCTGCTTTCTTTTCTTTTCCAGTTCTTTCATTGGCTTTTTTTTGTTTCAAGAAAATATGGGCTTAGAGGCATCTTGTTGAAGTAATTAATGTATTTTCTATGGGTTATTGGAAAAGGGGTCTTGATAATTCGGGAAAGACGACAATAGTGATGAAGATCAATGGTGAAGATACCAGTGTCATCAGTCCCACACTTGGCTTCAACATTAAAACCATCTCTTACCAAAGGTTTGTTCTTTTTCTTTCTAGTCAAATCAATTTCTTGTATTATTTTGTCAGCGGTATATTTGTTGAAGTTACATGTGATTTTTGGATAAAAGTGGCATTTATTGGTAGGTATACTTTGAATATATGGGATGTTGGAGGGCAGAAAACGATAAGGTCGTATTGGAGGAACTATTTTGAGCAAACTGATGGGTTGGTTTGGGTGGTGGATAGTTCAGATCTCAGGAGGTTGGATGATTGCAAATATGAGTTGGATAATCTTCTAAAAGAAGAGGTACATTCTCTCTATTCCATATTGTTTCTTTTGTAAGAATTCAGGATCTCTTGTTCAAAATGAGATGTTGAGTCTTGCGGTGCTGTGAGGGTATCTGCAATTGATGATTCTAAGCCCTTCTTTTAATTTGATGACATATTTATGGACACTTTCATAAATGCGCATGGGTGGAACTTATAACCGCAGGTTCTGGAATTTGAGCATGCTTTTAAGTTCTGTATTCACCAAGGAAATTAGTTGACTTTGGATCGTATTGATGCTGTTTGTCTACTGAGGTGCTACCACTGGCATTTTGTGCTGCCTAACTCTGCATTACATCTCATATCAAAGTTAGGGTTGAAATATCCATTTAAAACAGCCATAGGTAGTCCACTAGTGCTCAATTTTATGTAAATTTTATGTTCTTCTGTCAGAGGATGGAGAACAGATATACTGTAGGCAGAGAATAAGAACCATACATTATGTCGACCTGCCTTTTGTCATGTTTATATATGCTTTAATGAAGTGAGGGCAAAACCTCAAATTGCAAGGTGCTGGTTACCACACAATTACATTACCATCATCTTGTACATTTGTTGAGCATTGGTTTTGTACTTTAGGCATGGAAATCTGACTGTGGTGTACTTGTTTGGGTTTAGGTATGGTAACTTTTGAATATGCTGAAGTTTTTGAAT
The DNA here is from genome assembly GCA_014898725.1 of Jacaranda copaia. Classification (NCBI taxonomy): domain Eukaryota; kingdom Viridiplantae; phylum Streptophyta; class Magnoliopsida; order Lamiales; family Bignoniaceae; genus Jacaranda; species Jacaranda copaia. Next base: position 451,773 of record JACGDI010005305.1, read on the forward strand.
GGCCATCCTATCTGAAAGTCCAAGGCAAAACAAGCACAGAATCTAGATTGATTGCGAGAAGATAATTTTTTCAGTTGTTATTTTTGCTCCTGGCACTTCTTTATGCTGTCATCGTATGATATGAGAGATTGCATGAACCTGATTGCACTTAATGCTCCTTTAAGTGGTACCTTATTGAATAGTCCAGCTACTCTTGTGACTCTGCTGGACAGTCACTTCTGCTTTCAAGTTTGATACGCTACCTGAAGATGTTCTTAACTACTAGTTCACAAACATTGCATTAATTTTTAATCTGGACATAGAGCTCTGTAATGCTTATTTAGTTTGAGAATTTAATTCACATATTGATACTTCAGAAGAAATAATAGCAGCATTGGACGTATTTTATGTCCTTTTTGTCAACCCATGAAAAAAAGGTACAGAAAAGTCATTCTGGGATATGTCCAAGAGATGAATAGTAGAAACTAGTATACCCACCAATTAACAAATATGGAAACTTGTATTTTATGATCTTTTGATGCTAGTATTTCTTGTTCTTCAAAGATAGAAGGTTGTTTGGGAAGAAAAGTTTCACTTGCACTCCATTCATTTGTTTGCCCCATCAGTTATCTTTAATTAGGGTTTTTACTTTTCTCCACAGAGGCTATCAGGAGCATCATTGTTGATATTTGCGAATAAACAGGACATTCAAGGTTCTCTCTCTCCTGATGAGATTGCTAAGGTAATGGTTTGGGATTATTTGACTTCTGGTCCAATATTTTCTGAGTGGTCTCTCTTTTGGAATTGAGTATTTCTGTTTTCATCAAAAACTGAGAAGTGGGTTCGATTTTCGTTTCATATTTTTGGAAGAATGTTTTCTTTGCAATAGGGAATCACACTTTGATTTCTCTAGCAATAGATGTACATAAATAGAAATGTGAGGAGTGGTTTCTATTCCTCATCACACAGTTATGCACTTTATGTCTGATTCTCCTAGGTATATTTATTTCACCAAATCATGCTCGCATTTTCTACACAGTTAAAAAACAAATATTGTCTCAATGAGAGAGTGATTAGTGTTCAGCCAGGTTGGTCCTTATTTTCGACAGCATGGGTTTGGCATTAGTGATATTCTCTGATAATCATTGTACATTGGCAGGGACAGCCTTCTCATGGGGGTTGTTTTCATTGAATAGGTGCCTGTGATCTTTTATTCAACTGGCATATCTGGCATTGATGTTTAGTTATAGCATACTAACCTTATTTAATCCGACAAGAAGAAGGAATAAGTTTGTCTGTGCGATGTTTAGTTTGCCAAACCACCTTTTTTGTCCTAGTTCCATAATACATAGTTCTTGCATTACTTATCAAATTATCAAAAGAAGAATGAACAAAAGACTCCATTGTCCAGTCAAGGCAACATCTCACGGTACATAAAACATTTGATTATATATATCGGAGTTGGAGAATAATGATCTTATTTCTAATCCATCTCTTTGATATATGGTGCTGCTTTTTCCCATGTGTTTCAAAAAGTGAGGATGTTGAAAGAGCTGGCTGTGATAGAAACGACAATATTTTCTGTCCCATGTCCCGTTCTTTAAGTTTTCTTTCTAGATTCTAATTCATTTCCTCGTTCAGGTGCTCAACTTGGAAGCCATGGATAAAAGTCGGCACTGGAGAATTGTGGGATGTAGCGCATACACTGGGGAAGGGCTGCTTGGAGGGTTTAATTGGTTGGTTCAAGACATTGCCTCTAGAATTTACATGCTTGATTAGGCTGTGCTTACAATATGGATGTGATTTTCTAACATTGTTCTGCTGCTGGAGTAGACAACTTGCATTATTGCATGGGAGAAGAGAACTGTAATGACTTGTGGTTCCATCTAGCTATGTTGTCTTGCTTGATAATGTTCCTGGGCTGATTTGGATTCCATTTTACTACAGGGAACTGTGTGATATTTGGAAATTTTATGTATTATGTTGGATGCAACATAAATAGAGAAACTTAAGGATAAACATATTATGAGGAAATCTGTTTTTATTTTAACCTTAAATTCCTTGTTATTATTAGGTTTTTAAGTTTAAAAAGTTTCCGTAACAAAGCAAATGAATACCTGAAATCTAAATAATGGTTCTAAGTAAATACTTGCTTTATAAACTAAAATTATTTGAATTTATGTTTGTTCCTCTGGTATTTGGCCTTCATGACTTGAGGTGTTTATTTTTGTTATTTAACTTAACGATATTTATTTATTTATTTATTTGCTTTTTTGTTCTTGAAAATGTCATGTGTGATAAAATTGCAAGTGTTTGCTATGTTTGAATTAAGAAAAACAGTGAAGAGAGAGAAAAGAAAAATGTAAAAGATGCAAATATTATAGCATTTAATTACATCATTTCAAGTTAATAAAAAAAAGTCTTAATATTTTCCACATTAAAATTCGAAATCCAAACATTGGATAAAGAAAAGTTGAAACAACATAGAAATTCAATTGCTAATTGAATTTCATGTACACTTAACTTTTCCGTATAAATTTCAATCTAAAGGATCAAATTGCTGTAAAAAAAGGTTCACATTGATTTTTTAGCCATTAGGAATTCATTTACACTGCAAAATTTACTATTGTAATATAACTACGAGCATAAAATTTAAAACTTTGTTCTTTAGCATTTTTCAAAAATATTTTCCAATTCCTATAACAAATACAAAAAAAATGTACACATTCTCCAATTATTCTTCCAAAATACAAAAAAAAATTACCCAAAAAACTCCTCTCAAAACAATCTCAAAATACCTTATACACTACAAACCATACCTACTCCCTCATTTTCTCACTCTACCTTTCACGTCATTCATTTATTTATCACTTTCTTACTTTACTCATTCACAAATATAGATATACATACAATATTAATATGGGATAGCCCAATAGGCCTACCTAACGCGCAAAGCCCAACATCAGTTCTGGGCTAAGCCACTCGTCAACAATCGTCTGGTCGAGTATCCTGTTACTGACCGCGCTCGACGGAAGGCTTTAGCCCATCTAGCTTATTCGACTATCTCTCTGATTGATCATCCTCGTCTGTTCAACTGTTATTGACCAAGTGGCTCACTCCGGCGTTGGTTCATATTCATGCCGCACTTATTGTTCTGAAAAGTAGCATGTCTCTACATTAATAGCACGTGATAGTCGGTACAGTTGCTACCACCAACTCTACCACCACTTTTGATAGGGAGGCGTCTGTCCATGGTACTGTGCATCCTGAAAAACAGGAGATGGTACCACTTGGAACAGTACCGAGATTTGAAATGACCGTTAACCCTCTGGCGAGAACTAAAGCTCACTAAACCTAATAAGGGCACTTTCACCAAATTACACACTAGGAGAAAGCTATAAATATCTCATAACTAGCCATGCCCTAGGTAATGCCAAATACACTATAAACTCTATATATTCTGTTCGATTATCATCTCTCGACCAGAGCTAACTTGAGCGTCAGAGTGCCTTCGCCGGTAGCACCTCTGCTAGTTTAACATGTGTTGTTGTTACAGATCTTAAACCTCGAGAAGAATATTACTTGGTTTACTCGACCTCCCAGGTCGAATTTACCCAAACACTACCCTTTTCATTATAAACGACTTTCAACCTCATCATTTTTGGCACCGTCTGTGGGAAATCTTTGAGATTGCAACAAAAGAATAGCGAACACATGTAGAGCCGCATCTAGAAGGGAGGAGAATAAGAGGTTCACATCTCTACCTCTCCCTCCACCCCAGTAAGGTGCACATGCTCTAGGCCCCAACGTCCTCCAGGAGCAAGTGGTGACATTAACTATGCCCCAATAATGCAGCTGATAAACAAGCAAATCTTTGCTTAAATCTTAGCCCAGCTGTCTGTCGCATTGAATATCACACCATCGCGCCAGCCCCAGTTGGCAATGCCACCCCACAACTGCCTTCCCCAAAAGATAGGTTCCCTAGGGACAGCTGCAGCCGCCCACCCAATGTGAAGCCAGTCCTAGACGCCCCCAGGAGGAAAGGAGGCGATCAGAGTTGTGGGAGGAGATCGCCGACTCAGTTGATCACGTTTGACCTAATTGAGCCTCACAACGTGATAGGGTTGAGTGCACGAGACCATATCTTGATCAAAACGCCACTCAGGCTAATCGAGAGAAATGGGAAGAAGTATCCCATCAAGTCCAACAACTAAATAGGCGTCTCGACAAGATCTCAAGGAGAAACACCGATAGAGTGCCTAATCCAGAGGGCCCTCAGAGGTCTTATCGAGAAAGAGGATCCCCATTCATCTAAGAGATTATCGATGAGTGAATTGTTGTTGATGCAAAGGTCCCAATCAGTTTACTGAGATACGATTGCTCGATCTACCCTAACGAGCACCTAATGCAGTTTGAGCATATGATGCAGTAGCATGGGCATAATGAATACATCCATGCTAAGATGTTGGTAACTTTCTAGGGCATTGCGCTCGACTGGTTTGTGAAGCTTGAGCCTTCGTCGATATACTCGTATGACTAGTTGTGCGACAAGTTTCTGCACTAATTTTCCAACAGGAAAAAGGCAAAACTCCCTCACACCCATCTTTATACCATTAAGTAGAGTGAAGAGGAGTCCCTCTGTGACTTTTTTACCCAGTTCAACACAGAGGTCCTCAAGATAGATAACCCCAAGATTGAGTTCCTAATAGACGTATTGTTCATGGGGCTCAGGTATAAGAAATGTGCCAATGAGTTGGTGCGTGAACACCTCAGGTTGATGGAGGCGTTGCTCGACCTGGCTGAGAGATATATAACCCAGGAGGAGATAAACAAGCTCAAGTTCGGATCCTCCAAGTTCGACAAGAAGAAGAAAGAAAGAGATGACCAAAAGCACAAAGAAAGAGGTCAATCTCCTATAAAACGTTTCCATGACTATACACCTCTGAACATCCTGAAAAGAGAGGTCTTGTATATCATCCAACATGATAACCTCCTCAAAAAATTGAAAATTGACGGAAACTGAGGTAATGAAGAAACATTGCCACTTCCACAAACAGAAGGGGCATGACATAAATAAATGCTTCAACCTTCAAAACGAGATTGAGAGGTTGATCAGATAGTGCCATCTTAAGAAATATATAGCTGTGGACATGTAGGTTGAAGGGGGCAAAACTAATTGGACTCCCTGTAGAGAAATGCCAGTTAGCCCTAGAAGGGAGGACAAAGAAAAGAAACTCGCCCACGAGGATCACCCACACATTTGAGGAGTGATCGACATGATTGTGGGAGGTTCCACTGGGGGGACTCAAAGTTTTCCCTAAGGTAAACTCAGAGAAGGCTCGAGTTGATTAAAGCTCGCTCGTCAAAATACATTCCACCTATCGACGAGTGCATAGCCCATCTCATTCACTGACAGTGACTTAGCCTACCTAAAGGGCAAGAATATCGACCATAAAGTAGACTGTCCCATGGCAGTCTTTATTGAGATTGCCAACTTTGAAGTACGCAAAGTCCTGGTCAATAATGGCAGCTCAACCAACATCATTTTTCTCTCCACCTTGAAAAGAATGAATATAGGCCAGCTAAAATTTAAACCTGTGCAAATGCCGCTGGTTGGATTTGGGAAGTTAAAGATCATCCCGGAAGGATCCATCAACTTGTCAACATCATTTGGAGAGGCTTCTCGAAGGAAAACTTTGATGGTAAACTATTCGTTGGTTGATGCCCCATTTGCTTACAACATTATAATAAATCGACTAGTTCTCAATGACTTCCATGCCATTGTGTCGACCTATCACCTAAAAATCAAATTTCCAACCCCAACCGGCACAGGGGAGCTTTTGTGCAATATGAAGGAGGCCTGGAGGTGTTACAACATCTCGATCAAGTCGAACGAGCAGAAGACGCGACCACAATTGAAGACCTCAGGAGATGCTCCTGTAGCAGAACCCAATGAGACCCAGGCCAGCAAGAAAAGAATGTTTGAAGACACCAAGATGGAACCCATTGGGGAATTTAAGACTATCGAGTTGGAACAGGGAAATCTTGACAAAACCACCCATATTAAAATAGACATGGGCCCCCACCTAGAGTACCTTATGGTCGATTTCCTAAGAATGAATATTAACGCAAACTCCTAGACACAGGTTGTATTGTAGAAATTCAATACCCTTCTTAGCTTTGTAATGTTGTACTAGTCCTAAAGAATAAGGGACAATGACGAATGTGTAACGATTTCATAGATTTAAATAAAGCATGCCCTAAAGATCCTCACCCCCTACCTCGGATAGATTTATTAGTTGATTCAACTGCTGGTTGTGAGTTATTGAGTATGATAGATGCATTTCAAGGTTATCATCAGATTTTCATGGCTCTCAAGGATAGGGATAAAACTTCCTTTGTTGTTCCTAATGGGCTATACTGCTTTTTGGTCATGCCTTTTGGATTGATAAACACTAGGACAACTTACCAAAGGCTGGTTAACTTTATGTTCAAAGATGAAATTGGGAAGTCAGTGGAGGTATACGTTGATGATATGATTGTAAAAATAGAAAAGGCCCAAGACCACTTGCTCGACCTCGGTCATACTTTTGCAATCCTGAGAATATTTGGTCTGAAGTTAAACCCAAACAAGTGTACGTTCGAGGTCCTTGGAGGTAAGTTTTTGGGCTACATGATCAATCAACGAGGCATTGAGGCAAACCCATAGAAAATTCAAGTCGTTCTTGACATCACCCCTCTGCGAATAGTTAGAGACGTTCAGAGGTTGTTCAGGAGGATTATAGCCTTAGTAAGGTTCATTGCAAGATTGGTTGACAAGAGTTTACCCTTCTTCAAATTCTCAGAAATGCCAAGAAGTTGGATTTCCAATGAAGTGAACAGTGCGATCGGCACTAGTCGAGTTGAAGCAGTACTTAGCATCGGCCCCATGCTTGCAAAACTTGAACTAGGAGAAGTATTTTAGATATATTTGGCAGTCTCTGAAGCATTGATCAGCTTAGTTTTGGTCTTGACTCGAGATGGCAGCCATTGGCCGATCTACTATTACAATAAGTCACTCTAAGGATCGGAGCATAATTACTAGGAGATCGAGAAATTTACCTTGGTGCTGGTAACAACGGCTTGAAAGCTGCGGCCATACTTCCAGTTTCATGCTATTATAGTGTTGATCAACTAACCGTTGAAAAAGGTTTTATTGAAACTAGATACATCTGGAAGATTGACCAAATAGGCCATCAAACTGGGAAAGTTCAACATTACTTTCTAGCCAAGAATAGCTATTAAAGCACAAGTTCTACCTGACTTCATTGCTGAGCGAGTTGACTTGCCTGAGAGAAATGGCGAAGCCCTTCTTGTTTGGACTTTGCATGTCAATGGATCGTTGACCACATTTGGAGGTGGTACGAGGCCCTCCTCGTTATGCTTGATTGGGTCGTCGAGCACTTGATAGCAATTACAAACGCTCAGTTACTAGCTGAATAGGTTAACAAAAATTTTGAGGCTAAGGATGTGGCGATGAGCCTGTACCTAGCCGAGGTGAAAAAATTGCAACAGTTATTCAAAAGGTTCACTCTCAGTCAAGTACCTTGATCTGAGAACGAGCGGATGGATGCTCTATCGATGTTTACCAGCTCAACCAAGGGCACGAGGAACAAAAAAATCAAATTTTTGGTCATTGATAGACCATCGATTAGACCCCATTAGGAAAATTTAATAGCAAGCATTGAGGAGACTGCACTCTCTTGGCAGGACTCGATTAAACTCTATCTGAGCCATGGCACCATCCCCGAGGATAAGAATCAGGCTCGACGTCTTTGAGGTCAAGCTGCCAAATTTGGGCTCAACGAGCATGGTCAGTTGTATAAGAGGTCAATTTTTAGATTGCCCTTGAGATGCCTTGATCCCGATTAGGCCCTAGAGATGTTACAGGACATTCATGTAAGTATGTGTGGTAACCATTCTAGAGGAAGATCCCTAGCTCACAAAATAATCAGATACGGATACTTTTGGCCAACATTATTGAAAGACTCGGTGGGTTTTGCAAGGAAATGCACATTATGCCAAGTCTATTCAAATTTGTCACACCTGCCCGTAGCGCCAATGATCAATGTCCACATTTCTTGGCCTTTTAACCAGTGATGCATTGATATTTTGGGCTCACCACCATGATCAACGGGACAACAAAAATTCATAATCGTTGTGATCAAATACTTTATTAAATAGGTCGAGGCTAAGGCTGTCCCTAAGATAACGAATATAGCCATTAAGAGTTTTATATGGAAAAACATCATCTGCCGTTTTGGTCTACCCAAGGTCCTTATTTTAGATAACGACACCCAATTCTAAAGTAAGAGCACCAGAGGTTGGTACGAAGCCTTGGGGATCACACATCACTTCACTTCAGTAGGTAATCCTCAATTGAATGGCCAAATAGAGGTAACCAACAAAATGATCCTCGACCATCTGAAAGCCAGGATACAGGATACTAGCTCGAATTGGGCAGACGACCTCTCTAGGGTGTTATGGGCATACAGGACAATTCCCCAAATTGCCACAGGTCATAGCCCTTATAGTCTCATTTATAGGTCTGAAGCAGTCATCCCCTCAAAGCTAATTCAACATACGGCGCGGGTTATTCACTTCTATCCACTAAGAAACACATCAAAGAGAAAACTTGACCTTGAAATAATTGACAAGTGTCGGCAAGAAGCTTATAACACTCTGCAACGCTACAGGTCAAGGATGGCCAAGAACTATAACAAAAGAGTCATGTTATATCATTTTAAGGTCTAAGACCTTGTTCTCAAGAAAGTGGAAGTGTCCAAGAATATTGGCAAACTTGACCCAAAATAGGAGGGACCATACACTGTTGTTCAAGTATTGAAGCACAATGCCTATAGACTAGCCAATATGGAAGAATATGAACTTCCTCGCCCATGGAATGGCATCAACCTAAGAAAATTTGACATTTAAAATTATGGTGTATTTATCCTTGTATTCTCCAGCTTGAATAAAGTTCCAACAATACCGCTACCATTTGCAGGCATTGTTATAATTGTACTCATCAAGCATCAAGTTCCAAGTTGGCCTTGTTGTCGACCAATAAGCAGCCCCTCGCTGCCACTCAAGTGGCTTCATGCCCTCAACAAGTTCTTAGTCGACTACGTAGTTGACGAATAAACAACTCCTTGTTGCCACACAAGTGACTTCATGTCTCCAATAAGTCCCTAATTAACCTCGTAGTCGACGAATAAGCAGTCCCTCGCTACCACTCGTGTTTTCGATCGACCCCATAGTCGATGAGCAAGTAGCTTCATGCTACCAAATTTGCGTTAGCCCTATAGTCGACAAATAAACAACTTCGCGCCATTCAATCAATTCTCAAAATTTAAATAGACCATGGAGTCGACCCCAAGTAGCTACAAGCCACAAACCTTAAGCTTTTCCACCTAAATTTAATAATCGATCGAGTAATCGATTAATAAATTGATCATACAATAATAAGAATCGACGACATAGTTGTGCGAACAAATTATTATGTGTCCGTCAACATTAAACAAAATAGATAATAGCGTTGTTAGATTTTCTTGATAATGTTGGTGGTAATCAAATGTTTTATCAAACATTCCCCACATCACTATGGCAATAAAGTTGCATTTGACAAGGTTCAAGAGATATCTTTAATATAACAAGATTGAAATGAAAACCATCATTTATTCATTCAAAATTTGGTTACAATTCCAAAAAAATAAAAAAAAATTCAGTTCTAGTTAGACCCTACCTGGTCGCCTTTAGGCCAGTCTAAGTTGGGCTTTGATAGCGAGCAAACAAGAGGTAAAACAACTCGAGGTGGATGAGAAGGCCCAGCAACATCGCTCATAAAGTTGGTTGAACATAGCACGTACTACACCACA
>JACGDI010005305.1:472696-501448 GCA_014898725.1 Jacaranda copaia
GTATATATTGGTTTACTTGGATATCAATGACTTGACAAAAGTTTGAAGAAATTTATATTCTGATTCTTTTTTGATTTTGCCACAAGAGCTGGTGCTGTCAACACTTAAAATAATGTGTTCTTTGTTTTATCACACCTTATCCTGTAAAATTTGAGTTTGCTAGGCAATTCCATGGGAGGAGATTGTTGTGGTGTATAAAACATTTGTAACATGTATAGAATTTATTGGCTTTTATTCTTATTGGTGTATGACTAATAACTGTCTGGGAATGTCAAAACCTAGTTCCTTATGAGATGTTATTGGGGCGAAGAGATGTAGTTTTGAGAGAATGGTCCTTCTATCCTTCTAACATGAAGTGTGAGACATGGATAAAGACTTTTTTCTGCTGTACGTTACAGTAGGTGCATGAATCAACTTCATGCCTTCTTCTTTTCTTTTTAAGCAGTTTGGATTGTTTTCATTTTTACCTTGGAAGTCAGTCTGCCACTTACATCCACTTAATGTACCTCTTTTTCACAAAATAATACCCCTTTAGAGTGCTTCCCAGAAAATGATGAAAATTAATTGTTTTGTTTTTCTTCAGGATAATATTGGAGTTTTTGTCGACCAAAATGGGAAACTTCTTCAGGAAGGGAGGATTTGCTGGTCAGAGGCTCCTGCAGCTGTTGTTGTTGAGAAGCCATATGTAGTAGGTCTCTTACCGAGACATGTTGAGGTATCTTGACCATTAATGACTAACTTTTTCTATTCGTTTCCCAACAAATTAAATAAATAACTAGCTTCAGACATTTTTGCAGTTCTAAGTTCTTGGTTTTGCAGATACGGTCTCTCCGTGATCCTTATCCACTGATCCAAACAGTTGTCCTCCGAAATGTTCGCCGGATCCTTCAGAGCGCCCATGTTATAATTGTAGCGCTAGAGAATTCTATTTATGGCTTGTTTCCTGTTCCTGTTGGTGCACAGGTATATTTCCTTTCTTAAAAATCACGTTTGCTTCCATCTAATTATGAGGTTGTAACATACATGAACTCAAGTTTTTGCAACCTGATAAATATCTCATGCTATTATTAATCTTTTCAAATTTAGTATTTTTGATATCTTGCTTCTCAAGATTTATTGTGTGGCGTCTCATTAGATTGAATCAAGATATCATATATGTATTTGTGATATATGCAATTGCTTGTTACTGAGGTGACTTAGCATCTACATCTACTCTATGAAGCAATATAGTATTAACAAGATCTGAGCAATTTGGTAGAAAAATATAAGCAGTGATTCCCTTAATGTTTACCCCTCTATTATGGTCAAATTCAGAAACTGACCCTGCTTCTCGCGTAGCATAGCATAATTACACTGACACCTGTTGTCAGTGATGTTCTGATATTAGCGATTCATCTTTATTTGACTTTTCCAATCCCTGAATAAGCTAACATCAGTAAAATATATGCCCTGAATTGCCGACTTCACCCCTGGCAACTTGGACTTCAATTTTGATTAATTTTTGAGACCAAAATGCCTTTCCATTATATGCATGTGCAAAGCATGTGGGGCCATCTTGGATGTAATTACCAAGTAATGAAAGGGTGTCAATATGACATAAATATATTTAAAATCTTTTCCTTCACTTATTTATTTTACCTTTTATTTCTTAACTTCTCTCTTTTTCCAATTTGTTGTCTTTAAATATAGTATAATCAATTATCAGTTCTAACTAATCTGATGATTGATAATATAATCAAATACTTAAAAAATTAATTCATGTTTAGCTTTAGTTAAACACTCCCTTAAATCTTAAACAATCAAATAATGTATTTACTACTTTTAACTAATGAAATATTTAATAATCAAATAATTATTTTTTGGCTAATCATATTTAATAATCAAAGAATTGATAATATTATTTTAACTGATTACATAATTAATAATCAAATCTATAAAAATAACTTAACTATGATAAAATATATATACATATATATATGAATCAAATCTATAAAAATAACTTATATAATTAATAATCAAATCTATAAATAATCAAAGTAATTGATAACATTATTTTAACTGACAAGACAATCAAAGTAATTAATTCCCAGTCAATCAACCAATTACATAATTAATAATCAAATCTATAAAAATAATAACTTAACTATGATAATATATATATGAATCAAGTTAGAGAACTAATTATACTAAGATATGAAATGTTATATTTTTTTCTCTTATTTCTCATTTAGTTGTTTTTCTTTTCTTTTATTTTCTCTCGTTTTCCTCATCCCATGCTCTACCCTTGAACTCCCCAACTTGACCCCAACTCCACAAACCCACCCCAATAGATGCAATGCGTGTTTGTATGCATATATATATATATATATATGCGTGTATATAGAAAGATAAGAGAAAGACAAAAGAGAGGTTATAGAGAGAGTAGGCATTTAAAAGTATTTGATATGGGTAAGGAAATTCGTAATTTCTTGCTTATAGTCATTTCTTTATCTCTTGGCCATTTCATAGTGGGTCAAATTGGTTTCTTACCTTATTTCGGTTGCTCTTTTGGCCCGAAAAAACTTATAGGGAGTGTCACTGTAGGTGTAGTTTCTATAATTTGACTATTGTTAATGGGGTGTCCAGGTAATTATCCCTATATTTTAATTTTCCTGCTCACTTATACTGCATTTTAAAATAAATAAGATGCTAAGTTGAGAAAGTACTGTTGAGAAATTCAAAAGATAGTCTAGAATTGTAAAAGCTGGTTGAAAAAGATATACTTTAAACATGAATGTTTAACCTAGCAGAATTTATCACCTTGATTCCTTGACCTCATAAAAGTACAATGACTGTATTGTATTTCATCATCCAGATTGTGCAACTGACAGCTTCAGGCAATTTTGAGGAAGCTCTGGCTTTGTGCAAGTTACTTCCTCCAGAAGATTCAAACCTTCGAGCTGCAAAGGAGCAGTCAATTCATATTAGGTAATCATATATCCTTGCTTCAGTGTTTTCTTCCTGCCCTTGCTGTTTTCAGTTGCCTTCATTTAACGGAAACCATAAACAGTAAAAGGCTAGTAAATAATCCATAATTAGATGATCAAGATCCTATCACAGCTCCTCACCCTGAAAAGGTTAATATCTAGATTCCACAATGTTGGAATGATGATTTAATATACAAACACTTGCAGCCTGCTCAAGACTTCAGAAGTCAAAAACTGCCATCGAAACTTATATTACCTGCAATCAGATATGGATTTATACCAAGTAATGTCAGAATGATGATTTATTATACAAACACTTGCAGGCTGCTCAAAACTTCAGAAGTCAAAAACTGCCTTGGACACTTATATCACCTGCAATCAGATATGGATTTATACTAACAGAAGTGTTATTTCATATTGATTCACCCATAACGAAGTTATTTTTATTTCTGGAATATGGTGACCAAGCCCAAGATGTAGGTGTTTTGCAAACTGGCTATAGAAATTTCAACTGTAGCACATAATTGTAGATTGATTTGGACAAGAAACCAACACTACCAATAATGTGGGAAACAGATCAAATCTTTTAATGGTAGTTCACTTAGAATGCCTAGATTGACACTAACAAGAAGATGTGGAGCTGCATTGCCAAAAAGAATTTCCCCTGGATAAATTTGATCAGGAAACTGAAGATCTAGGGTTGATCAGCTAATTATGAGTTGTGGGGTTGAGAGCTTGTTTTTGTGTTTATAGTTTTTCAAGTTGGTACATACTATGCCCAAAAACCTATTTATTAAACTTTGCAGAAAATAACTTGATATGTTTTATGCCCAATGAATTAGTGTTTTTGATGGATTGGTTGAGATGATTGCCGGTATTTGCGCACAGAACCAATGTCTAATTATTGACTTGAGGCCACTTGCTTTAAGGACTGACCCTAGTTCAACCAAAATTTGAAGGTTTGTGTACCTCTTTGCTCTTTTAGGTGAGCCTATTATCTCAACCCCATTAACTTAATGACCTTTAAATCCTCAGTTTCTGCATAGAAACGAGTAAGTGGAAATAACTATGCTGCTTTGCCATGTAAAATGCTAAAGTCATGTCTCTTGGATTCAACTTAACAAACCCAGCTTCTTTCTAGTAACACAAGTTTTCTGCATAAAACTTGTTATTGTAGGCTCTTTTTAGCCAGTGTGATAGGTTTAAACTTTGTACTGAACCATACTCCACCAGTCATGCGCTTTTTCCCTCAATGAAACGGCTGCATAAGAGATCCTCACTCAGTATTTTAATTCATTTTTTACCATTTTTCCAAGACTGCTGATCCATCCTTCAGCCGTATCAGCCTCAAACAAGCACTGATCAGTTGGGGAACTGATCCTAGGGAACTTCAACTCATCGCTTTGGTTATGGCTATATGGAACTGCTCCAACCAGAAAAAATCAGCTAATTCCTTTTTGACCTACACCCGTGTCGGTTTCAGGTACAAGTCTAGGCAGTAATGATAGTGTCTTGTACTTGAACTGGTGGCTCACTTTTTCTAAGTAATGGGGAAGAGGACTGAAACATGCCACTGAAAGACTCTACTGAGACAAAGATGGGCTGTCAAGAACGTAGAGGAGGTGGGATGGGCAATTGGTCAGATCTAGTATGGATCACACATGGACGGTAGTTGGAACCGGCGGCTCTCCTAGGGTCCCTCTTCTGAGATTGCTAGGGAAGAGGATCGAGTTGGCCCTTGCGAACAGCTTGATGCACTATCTCCCTTCAACCCTTTGTGTTGGTTCCAATAGAATTGATTTAACTAAAATTGTAGGTATTCCCTTGGCTGTCCTCGCTATATTTAAGAGGATGATACCAAATGAGAGGTCTTCCAATTCAGGAAAACTTAGGAGCGATAATACAGTTTTGCAATTGAGGTTATCAAAATTGCGTAATAGAGTGAAGCATGTAAGAAGCCTAGTGCATAATTTATTTCTTAGTGTGTAAGATGCTAGATGCATTTGGCATTCATGGATTCAATTTCAAATGGTCACATAATTACGAGAAACATGGTTAAAGATACAAGTTCACGGACTCTCTGTGTCCTTTTCTTTTGGTTTGAGTCTGCATTGGAATTTACTATTTTGACTGTTGATATGAAGTTAAAATTTGATCAAAGCAACATAACTAGAGAGCCGTAATTGAAAAATCAAGTTGTGCCGTGTATATACTGTTATATAACTTATTACATGTCCAAAATTTGATGTTGAATTGTTATAAATACAGATATGCTCACTATTTGTTTGAAAATGGGAGCTATGAGGAGGCCATGGAACATTTTTTGGCATCTCAACTGGAAATCAATTATGTGCTTTCTTTGTATCCATCTATTGTTCTTCCCAAATCATCTGTCATACCTGAACCAGAGAAATACACAGATGGAGATGCTCCATATCTCTCAAGAGGTTCCTCTGGCATGTCAGATGATATGGAATCTTCACTTCCTACTCATGCATTGGATTCTGAGGAAAGTGCAGATCTTGAGTCTAGGAAAATGAGCCACAACACTCTGATGGCTCTCATTAAGTTCCTGCAGAGGAAGAGATATGTTATTGTCGAAAAGGCTGCTGCAGAGGGAACGGAGGAGGCTGTTTCAGATGCTGTAGGAAATAATTTTGTCTCTTATGGCAACAATCGACTGAAGAAACCAAACAAGGTAAGGTTTTTGCTTTTAACTTTTTACTTTGTTGTTTCAGATGCTGAAACTTAGATCTAGTGACAAAACCAAGTTAGTTATCAATTAAAACATTTGTCTTCATTCTTTATTCTGGACAATGTTGCTTGAACCAAGTCAGGTGAATTGGGTGTGAATTTGTACTGAAGTGGTGAACATATAGAACCTCAAATTCAAGAGCCTAGGACTTGGAGAGTTGGAGAAACAGGTTTTTGGCTTTTGCCAGCGGTATATGCATGCTTATCTTGTTTGTCAGGTGCATATACTTGTCATTCACATTCTTGCCAAGCTAATACTGTAGCAGAAGTTTGGAAAGAGCATACGAAGAGAAACATTGCATCTAAGATAACTGAAAGTGGTACGAAAGAATGCATGCTCTGCTACAGCCTTGCTATATTGTAGTTGTGTCTTAAATTGGAGGATTTGCATTTTATGAAAAATTCATAAGAGATTATGGATGTTATACATGATGAATATGTTTTTAGTTTTGTAATAGACTCCTAGAGCCACTACCTTAATTATAGTTGTTACTGTATTTTTAAGCCTGCTTTACTAAATTCTAATTTTTGTAGTGATGTTTCTAATTTTAAAATGCCTAGTATCATCAGATAGCCATTCAAAATATAAATCCAAATATTATTTGATGTTTATCATTAACATGTAGCTGTGATTTTCTGGGTCTCATAGGGTCGAGCCAATGTACCTATCAGCTCAGTTGCTAGAGACACTGCTGCTATACTTGACACAGCATTACTTCAGGCTCTTCTATTGACAGGACAACCTTCAGCTGCTCTGGAGCTACTCAAGGGTCTTAACTATTGTGATGTAAGAATATGTGAGGAGTTTCTGCAGGAAAAAAATCAGTATGTTTGTCTTTTGGAACTTTATAAATGCAATAACATGCATCGTGAAGCACTCAAGCTTCTTCACAAATTAGTTGAAGAGTCTAACTCAAGCAATCCACCAGCTGAGCTCAGCCAGAAGTTTAAGCCTGAAATGATTATTGATTATCTCAAAGTAAGTCTCTTTTTATCAGCAATATGCTATTTATGGTTTTATATAATCGATACCTGAGCAGGTATGAATCTGGGGAGTATTCATCTGGATAGAATGTAGAATTATTTTAGCAGACTTTGTAGTAAACAATTGCAATGCAAACTATCATGTGATGTAGATTTATTGATAAAATAATGGGATAAATAGGTGAAGTTTGACTATTTTTCTAGATTTTCTGATCATTATTTCTTAATACAATCTTTAATATATGTGTTGATTTCAGAGAATCACTTTAATTAGTTTAATTTTTTTCTCTCTCTAAACGGCTTCTGATTTGATTTTCTCATGTTCTATTCATTAACAGCTAATGTTTCTGTTACTAATCCAATACCAGCATAACAATATATAATGTCATATGAATAATTATTCCTTAATGGCATCTCATCCTGTATATTCTCTGAGAAAGAGGTAGCTTGGAAGTTCCAAAACAGCTCATATTTCGTAATCTATTGATACAGATAACTCTTTTATCATCTAGAGATTTAATATTTGAGTGAAGTTGTGTGTGGAACAGAGAAGTATGGCTTGAAATTGATGATTACTTTCTTGAGAACTAGTGAATTTTGTCCCTCATAATTTACTTGGTTTAGTGATATATGATATTCAGGCTATGTTCCTTACAACTTAATGTGAAACCAATACTATTGAATTTTTTACTTAGAATTGTATTATATTGCTGTACATGCTTCTGGGATGATCTAAGGAAACCTGTCTCACAGTTTCACATTTCACACTAAATAAGGAAAGCTGTCTGAGAAGTCCAACAATTACAGTCTAGATTAATGTTACCGAGGTCATAGTGTCAAGCAACATAGTTGCTGCTACAGAAATTTGAGTTATTACTCTAGGCTTAGGACACTGATGACCTATTTCTACTAATATTTCTGAGTATTTTGTTTTTTTCAGCCTCTTTGTGGCACAGATCCCATGCTTGTCCTGGAGTTCTCAATCCTTGTTCTGGAAAGCTGTCCCTCTCAAACTATTGAACTCTTCTTGTCCGGAAACATTCCAGCCGACTTGGTGAACTCATATCTAAAACAGCATGCTCCAAATATGCAGACTACATATTTGGAGCTTATGCTTGCAATGAATGAAAATAGTGTCTCTGGGAATCTCCAGAATGAAATGGTAAGGATATCCTAGATTCTCTTCCATCTTTTGAAGGTAGCTTTAATCATTATGGAGTGCCAGTTATCAATTATCTTCCGTTGTTTGTGGTCAGTGGTATGTGCATGCAGCCATAGGGTGTGTGTCTCAAAGAAACTTCCTGTATCATTTTCTTTCATGATTTAGATGACATAGTAACTAAAGAATTTGTGACATGTTGTTCCTTGCTGTTAGTGAAATTATGCAAAATTTAGTGTACTAGATCTGAATCAGTCTTCAAAACTATTAAATCATCAAATCTCTCATGGTAGGTGCAAATATATCTGTCGGAAGTGCTTGATTGGTATGCAGATCTTAGTTCTCAGCAAAAGTGGGATGAGAAAACTTATTCTCCCACAAGGAAGAAACTGTTGTCTGCTTTGGAGAGTATCTCGGGGTACAGTCCTGAGGTTTTGTTGAAACGTCTTCCACCAGATGCCTTGTATGAAGAACGAGCCATTCTGTTGGGAAAGATGAACCAACACGAGCTTGCTCTTTCCATATATGTTCATAAGGTACTTTATCACAGAGTTCCTTGGTTCTATTGTCATTTGCAAGGAATCATGCATTTGCCAAAAATACATATCTATCATGAACTTTTAGCATTCCCAGGATAGGTAGTTTTTATTCTCAATGTCATAAATATTTCTGAAATTTCCCGGGATCGTTGTTTGTTTGCTTTATATCAGGTAATTTTCCAAATGAACTAGGTAGACAATATAGTATATCAGCAGACTAACTTACTATTCACTAAATTTGGAGATTCTCAGTGGTCAAGTTAATACCACTTGCTAGTAGCCCTTCATTGCCCCTTGGCTTTATGGCTTTATGGCTTTATGATTGCTCTAGATGGCAGGGTACTGTCCCTAGTTGTATCACCTAAGGGGGTCCTCCACGGCTGATTTGTGTATGTGTTGCGCATTAGTGAGTTACCTTATATGTCCAAGAAGCAAATTGCTAATGTATCTGTCATGTATGTCAATTGTCAGATGAGCACTTAATGTGGAGTAGTGTTCTCATTCGCCGGAATGATCCATTTCATATTTCTTCTGTAAATTTTTCCCCTGTGGCTACTCATCATTTCTCTTGTCCTATTCTCCCTCTGTCTCTCTCTCTGTCATTATAGCTTAATGTTCCTGAACTGGCGCTGTCCTATTGTGATTGCATATATGAGTATGGACTTCAACATTCAGCAAAATCTTACAGCAACATATACCTCACTCTATTGCAAATATATTTGAATCCTTGGAAGACAACAAAAAACTTCGAAAAGAGAATCACCAACTTAATAACCACGCAGAGCCCTGGGATTCCAAAGGTTGGTCCAGGAACTGGTAAAAATAAATTTCGCCTATCTAAGAAAATTGCAGAAATTGAGGGTGCTGAGGAAACTCGCATCAACCAAAGTGGTAATGACAGTGGAAAGAGTGATGGCGATACTGATGATGTCATTGAAGAAGGAACTTCTACCATTATGCTTGATAGGGTCCTTGATTTGTTGAGCCGAAGATGGGATCGAATAAATGGAGCACAGGCCTTAAGACTGCTTCCTAGGGAAACTAAGCTGAAGGTAACTCTCATGTCAGATAAGAGTACTTATGAAATAAGAAGTACAATTGCATGCTTCCTCGTGAATATTTAAGATGTTAATTAAGGTGAATGAGATCCATTCCTATTTATTCAGAATGATCTCCCTCCCTCCCTCCCTCTTGTAATAATTTTCTCTTGGCTCCCTGCAGAACCTACTTCCTTTTCTTGGACCTCTTATGAGGAAATCCAGCGAAGCATACAGGAACTTTTCAGTGATAAAGAGTTTGAGAGAGAGTGAAAACCTACAGGTATGTTTCTTTCAAAATTATGTGAATGAACTTGAAAATTTTATTTTCAAGCCAAATGGAAAAATATTGTCCTGTCTCTGTAATCAGTTCAGTGAAATATGTCGTCAAACTAAAATATCTATATTACATTCATTTCTAGCATTTCCTTTGTGTATCAACATACACTGTATGAATTGCTTTTACTTCTTGATGATGGCTGAAGCAATTAAGAAAATTGTGCATATATAAGTCGACGTCTATAACTCTTTGGCCAAGCATTAATAGCATATCTCTTACATGTGCGTGTATATATATGTATAAACACACAAGGATAAAAGATGGAAGCGGTGGAGCTGACAGCACATAATGTCTAGCTTCCCTGAAACTCATCTAATTGCTTTCTCAAATTCTAAGGAGAACATTAAGCTACATTTCCCTGGCAAAACTGTTTGAGTATTTTTTCTGAACATTTTAGTCCAACCGTCTGGTTTTACAGTTTTGATTCTGAACCTACTTTATTTCAGTTTTCCTGTATTAGTATTTATTCTTGATAGCTGATGCTGCCTAACAGGTCAAAGATGAACTGTATAGCGAAAGGAAAAATGTTGTGAAGATTACTGGTGATACCATGTGCTCTCTTTGCAACAAAAAGATAGGAACCAGTGTCTTTGCAGTTTATCCCAATGGAAAGACAATTGTTCATTTTGTTTGCTTCAAAGATTCCCAAAATATGAAGGCTGTGGCAAAAGGCACATCATTACGGAAGAGATGACACTCAATGTTTCAACAGGTGTGGAGGAAATATTCAGCCCGCTTGAATGTGGCAAGTTTCATCGTGTGATTTGAGATCTATCGAATGAGATGGCCAAGGCTTTGTTCAATTACTTCCATCCTCCGATTGATATATCTGCATGATTGTTTTCTGGTGTTTGCTATTTGCTCTGGAAATGCAGGCACTTGCACGAGAAAATGGCTGGAGCATTTTAAACACAAAGGCGCAATTTCATCGGCTTGTACATCTTGTTTATTTAAGTGAGTATTTTCATAGATGATGTGAAGTTTTCTTTCACGAGTGGGCTTCAGTTTGGTAGTGAAATTGCATGTGTTGTAAATACCCTACCAAAGAGAGATTATTTCGTCAGATCAAAGAGAGGGTCTGTGCATTCCATTATTTGGTCACTATTGTGAAATCATGTAAATTATGCTGTGTTTCCATTGCTGGACAAGAATTGCATACAAATGAATCTTTTTGCTCCCAAAAAATTTTGCATTCGGAATTCTTACATTAACCCTTGTTTGGACTTGGTACATATAAGCTCAGATTTCACAATTTCACCGCCATTTCTTACGAATTGGTAGACAGTTACTCCAACTCTTGACCCATTGGAGGGGCTATCAGTATGTATAATCTTAACATCAAAAAACTTTTTGGCCTTCTTAAAGAATGCTGATTCCTTCTTCCATCTCTTCAAATGGCCCATCAAAAAAATCACTTTTTTCTCACTTCCCAGCAAGAGAAACCTCAGGGTTTCAAGCAATGGCTCGTAGAGGTGATCATGGTACACCAAATCAGACCCCAGTATGACGTCGTACTCTCTGCCAATGGCTTCCATCTCTTTGTTCACTCCCCATGAAAGCGCCGCCACGTCGACTGCTCCGCCGCGGAGCTCCACGATTCCAGCGTTGGCGTCCACGTTGAACTGCAGGTTCGGCAGCACGTGGGGGAGGTCTGTGACCGTGACACTAGCGCCAAGCAAAGCGGCTGCGGCGATCCCAACGACACCAGTGCCGGAGCCCAGTTCGAGAATGCGTAGGCGGCCCTGCTGGCAGCCGCAGGTGTTGAGCAATGAGGTGAGAGGGCCGGTACTGTTGGTAGGGAGAGGGATTCCATGGCGGTCGAGGAGGTTGACGAGAGTGGTGGCGGCGGGCCAGAGCTGGAAGGAGATACCTTGGGAGGGGAATTGCCTTATCACTATGGTTGAGTTGATTGACTGGAGGTGGTAGCTCTGCTGCTGTGGCGTCAGCGGCTGACTTTCTGCACGATCTTCGTCCTCCGGCGGCATTGACTGAAACATTGCGTGTGGTGCTGGTGGAGTTGACCGGCAGCGCGTCAGGGACTCAGTGTTTTGACGTTTTGATGGAATGCATCACACTATGAGATTGAGGCTAAGGGGCTGTTTGGGTTCATTTTCATTTCCATTTTCAGTTTTTAACATTTTTAAATTGATAAAAATTAATTACGTGTTGTTATGATGTGAAAGTGAAAATGAAAATGTATTTGTATAAAATATTTGAAAATATAATAATTATGTTGGTTTTAATAGGTTGTAGGTGAAGAAAAATAAAAATAATCGAATAAAAAGAAAAGATATATAAATTATTGGAAGAAAATATATAAGTTATTGAAAAATATATTTTAAAAATAAAAAAAATATTAAGTGAAAATAATTAAAAAATTGTGATTTTTATTTTTAAAATAGTAGAATTTGTGAAGATTTGATGTGGAAATGAAATCAAACACCAGTCAGAATTTTTCCTAATGGGGAGACAAGTTACTTCATTGATGAATGGTTGGTTGCTCCATATTATTTTACTCCGAATTTGTAGCTTTTTAGGAGAACTGACTTTTTGATTGGGTGATTTTTGCCAAGTGGGGCGAGAGGATGAAAAGTACATGGGAAGCTCTTAATTTGGGTTGGAAGCAGGGCCTTAGGATAGCCAGCGGCCAGATAAGCATTTTTGTCACACATTGATGATAAGAGTTGTACATAGATATTCTAAAAGTTGTTTATAGTTCACATTTGTATTTATTTATATAAAATTAATTTATATTTATTTAAAATAAATATTATTTATATTTAATTATAAATGAATACAGATATAGTAAATGCATATCTGATCCGTTTAATATTTACTCTAGATATATATTTATTAAATAATATATTATTTATATTTTTTTTATAAAAATCTCATAATTCATATATGTATATATATAAATTATAATTAAAAAATTGAAAAAAAAAGAATAAATTTAAAAAGTTATTGTAATATAGAAGAAAAAAATTGAAGAATAAAGTTAATCAACATAATTATTATTGGTTGACTTTATAATTAATATACTTAAATGTTATCATTATTATAAATAAGTACTAATAATTAATTATGAAGTGAATTATTAATTAAAAATTATACTATTTGTTTGATTGTTTTCTTTGTAATGAAATTATATGATTCCTTCTATTAATTAAAATATTTATTTATTATAGGTTCATAGATTCATGTACTTTGGCATTTGTAAATTAATATCTAAATAATTATCATCGAATATGAATATAAAAAAATAATTTGAATACGAATAATTTAATAAAATATAAATAAATTTGAATAATTATGATTAGATACGAATATATCTGAATTCAACCGATATATCATTTTTAAATATTTATCAAATTTATATTCGTATCCGAATATTCAAAAAATTAAATAAATACGAATATTGAAGTAATGTATCTAATCCATTTCATATTTATTTACATCCCCATGATGATGGAGAGGGACTTTCTGCATCTGGGTAGGATCCTACCTTTTTTGGTTTCACTATTTACTGGCTATTATGTCTCTAGATATTGCCACGATAATACTTGTTAATTGAAGTTGGTTTGGATCTTCTTTGTCAAACGTAAGCAAGAATGACTCAAATCCTCATTGTGTGGCGAATTGTGTTATATAAATATATATATATTTATTATTATTATTTTTTTCTTTAGTCTAATGTCATGCCACTCTATTAAATATCACTATGGAAACATTATATTCTTATTTGATAATTTCTTATTCAATTGAATACGTGTCCAAGTAGACTTCCTTGAGTTCCTTTGTTGACGTGAATTTTCTCATGCAAGTTAACCTTGCTGTCTCTTTCAAGGGGATTAAAATGCTCGTTGGCTTTATTGATGATGTTACGAATCTAAAGGAGGAGATTTCTAATTGTAAGAGACTTCTTATAATTATTAAGAACGAAATTTCATCCAAATGAAGAATTTGATGAGTCCCCGAAAGGTATATTATTGAGACGGAAAAAAGATTAGACCTGCCAAGGGAGCAATAGTTTGGGGTTTTCAATCTAGCTCTTTCTGGCATGGGCATAGGAAAGAGATAAAATAGAAGGCCGTGACACAGCATAGTACTTGTACCTAAAGAGGCTTTATGAATTCTTCTTCGCGGAAGTCTTATTCAACCTATTTAGGTAAGCACTAGGGAAAGAGGCGCAGCAAATAGCCTTGTTCTAATAAATATGGTTTTTTTTCTTTTTTTTCTTTTTTTTTTGCTCCTCTTCTGATCCATTTGGCACAATTCAAAAACCAACAGCACCTAAGTAAGAAGGAATATAAGCTACAGTTGCTCCTTGATATCTTGAATGACCACTTGTGCGGCGTTACGTCCTGGAGCACCCATCACACCGCCCCCTGGATGAGCCCCACTCCCACACAGATACAAACCTTGTAATGGAGTCCTGTAGTTTGACCTGCACATGAATTGCAGAATGAAAAATGTCATTGTTCTAAGGCCATAGTAAGACGGATACTAAAGCCAGAACACAAGGCAACGGGGATCAATGTTACCATCCCTTCACGGGCCGCATGAGAAACAAGGAACCTAATCCCATAGCACCATGAAAGACATTTCCTCCTGTCAAGTTAGAATTGGAAAAAAATCAGCAGATACAAGATTCGTCGCTAAAAAAAGAATAATGGTTGCGCCACCAGTAACTACTTCCATTTATGAATTTCATAGTAGTAGGAATAATTGTTCTAACGAGACAAAGTTTGTAATTTGTTATGAAATCCATGGAGCAGAATTCACTAGACATGTTAATTTTTCATTTCAGATGAAAGTGTTCATTATCCTAAATGGACGTAAGTACCACTTAACATGGTCCATTAACTCCAATATGTAGCTAATATTATCCTCCAAAAGCTTAAGAATTGAAAAAAAATCAATGGCAGTCATAACAAAAACTAACATATTGGCTTTTATAATTTGAGAAACCTAACAATCAGCTGTCACATGAACTACTATATATGCAGCATAATCCGCAATTTTTTTTTTGTGATTGTATCTAATGGAAAATAAAGCACAGCTCCGGAGGAAAAGAATCCCATGATTTTAAATCTTAGGATAACTATAGAGCAACCAAACAGTGTTCCCAGGAAACCAGAATAGACTTTAACCAACTCTGGTGTGACAAAAGTTTTCAAATGAAATTAGAAACATGCAGAATTCCCAAAACACATACATGTTTCTAAACAAATTTCAGCATGTTCATATGCCCAATTATAAACTTGTGAAAAAACGACATAATTGTCATTGTACAGAGAGATGGACATCCAGCTTTATTACTGAAGTAAACCATGGCAAAGTGTACCTGTCAAACCAATTTCTCTTTCAAGGTCCGGTGGAGTCAACATGTCATAGCCAATGATTGATGAATTAAAGCTGGGGGCATATTCCTCGATTAAGTTGAAGCATCTTTGAGCAAATGATTTCTGCGTAATTACCAGAAAATAGGGTGTCGGAAGACGCATTGTTATAAGATAAGAGAACATGCAGAATTCCGAAGTTAAAACAGATGAAGTAGCAAAAGCTCAATATCTATTGTAAATTTACAGAATCCACTCACTCTGTATTCAGGATCTTCCCAGCTACCTTCACTAGGTTTATAGGGCGTATACTGAATAAATAGGTTAATGACATGCTTCCCTGAATAGAAGTACTAAAATAACATTAGTAAGAAGACAACATCGAGAAGTAAGAAACTACTTAAACTTTTTTGTAGTAGAGAACAAGAAAATAATCAATCCCATCCTTATGAGACCTAAACAACTCAGCTTAATAAACTTCATATCATTTTAGAAGTTAGCAAAAGCAAAACAAACAAGCTATAAGCTCTCCAAGCACCAAAGTCTAGCATTTTTATGTTCCCTCTAAATTTTCTGCTTCTTTCTTTAACTCCTGTCAAAGTACTTGAGTACGATTGTTCTCCATTTTACAAACTAGATTATGAATGAAAATCGCCATAAAACCAAGGCTTCATTTAGATTCAATTTCTAAACATATTTTCATATCTCCATAATGAAAACATTTTTGGTTTGGGATAGTTTCAGGAGATGTTTTTTTTTTTTTTGAAAAAAATTTCGAAAAGCAATTCTATTTTCAAAATCTAGACCCTAGTTTCAACTCTATTTTCCAAGCCTACACCCCATTTTCAGAAAATACCTCATATTTTACATTTGATTACAAGTAAACCAAACATGTTTTCTCAAAAAGAAATGGAAAATGAACCTATAAACTAGATTTGCCAAACTTAGCAACTCATTCATCCAAAGACATTTTCGTTTCCCTATTCCCAGAGGAAATCTCATCAAAATATTTTCAGATAATATTTCCCCAAAGTGATAATGGAGATAAATCCAAGAGTGCAAACTATTATCCTCAGAAAGAGCATTGAGATAAACAATATGCATATACATAAATCATCAAGAATTTTCAAGTACCAGGTGGAGAAATTGTCTTGTCCAATGCAGAAGGAATTGTCATCTCAATTACAGGTCTTCGAGATGGTATCCCATTCACAGAATCCTGACAAGCAGAGTTAATCTCCTCCATGCTGATTGAGACAGAGCAAACATCATGATGCATTGTTGATCAACCAAAATTATAAGAACTATTGGATATTTATTTCCTTCTAAAACTTGGTTGTTGATATCATTTCTCTTCTTGTTAACAAAAGTCACCAACAAAGTTTATCAGCATTTTCTTAAATATTACTTTTATGCTGTTCAGATTGGAGGTTAGTTTTAGAAATTTAACACCTCTCAATTTCAATTAAAAAGTTCAGTTGAAGATTCATGAAGATGAAAATGTTGAAAAAACATTGGAATGCACTTGCTCAGTGAATTCAATGTATTCATAGTTATTTTGAGATAAACAAGTTGTTGTAAAAAATTTAGAATTGAATTTTCATACATAACGAATTTATAAATACTACTGGATTTAAGATTGTTGTATGAATATGCATGTAAAATTCTGAGCATCATTGTCTCTATTAATTAAGGATTCTTTCAAATACTTAGTAGGGAATTGTTCATAGTTGTTTAGCAACGCATTTTTTCTTCATATGTGTATATATACTTCTCAAAACAAGAGATGTTTTATCAAATATTTATTAGGGAATCATTCATGACTTTTTGGTGCAGTTATTTACCATGTTTAGCAAGAAATGAATGATAGGACACATAGGAATACGTACCAAGGTATAACATCTCTTCAGAAAGTGATTTTTTAACATTTTCAGGTTTTCGAAACATGCCACATTCAAAGGTTTCAGAAACAATTACTAGTTTGTGCTTTAGTAGACAATAAAGCTACCTTCGTCCATCTTTCAGTCAGGGAGTTGCTTCAGTTGAAGGCTTGTTCATTGAGTTGTTATGTAAATTCTCTAATTCGAACTTTTATGTGGCATAATCTCTGTGGGTATTTCCCATTTCTAGATGACCTTGGGTTAACTGGAGTGACTTTACATCTTTACCCCAGAAAAAATTCATGCGCCAAGCTATATATAAATCTGACACAGACAGGACAGAAAAGGAACTTATGAAATACCTCTCAGAACCAATGTGAATAGTACCCATATGTTGAGGACCAGCATCAGAACTGTTCAACTTGCAGCAGTGAAACTGAGGCAACTTATCAACAGCCAAATTGATTTTGGTACTTGCCTGTCCACGAAACAATGGCCCCTCGATTTTTAGTCTCCACAAACTAACTTGAAAACATGAAAAGATATGTGGAAAACGAAAAATACACGGGCAAACAGTTTTGGACTGATATAAAGCTTCAAAGAAAAAGAAGTTCAGAAATAAGATAGTCACAGAAAGGATAGGGGGTGAGAATTTTCCTTTAAGAATAAAGAAAAAAATCAACAGTTGTAACATTTTAGGAGAGAGCTTTAAGATGGATCCCTTCCTAATATGGTCAATTGCATGGTTGTCAAAATTATAACATATTGCATGTGTGTGTAATAACATATTTGCTTCAATGGATGGCAATTAATCAATTGACTAGCAAACTTACAGAGCTGTAATCAGAGTTCTTGACAGCACGAAGAAAATCATTGGGAAGTAGATTTTGTGGCGCATATTCCTGTTTAATAAATGGCTGTCCTTATTATCATTCACAATCACATATCGTACATTGAAATTGTATTTAATATGTCTATTTCAAATTCACTACAATAAATCACATGCTGGGATATATGCAAAAGAACAACAGAATAAAAACTTCACCATGAATGTTTTGTATGGGGTCGCATTTGATAAAACAACAGAAGAGCGCACTTGTGTACCATCAGCCAGCAAAACCTAAACTTGATTCATGTATGAAATATTTAAATTGGAAGGGTTTAGGCTTGTAGCAGTCAACCAGAAAGCTCATACAGCAAACTTACCCCCGAGACTCTGCCCGAATCCTCAACCATCAATTTTGATACCTATAGAATGGGAAACTTATAACAAGAGTAATTCTTAGCACAATAAAATGGGAAAAAAATTATTCTACAGTTATGAACAAGCAACAAGTTCGACAGTCAACAGCTGGAGCTTATAATATCACTTTGTCACAGGTCCAGGTTAGTTAAACAGAAATCAGAAATAGCATATGTTAATTTTCCAATCTAACAACAGAATATTTAGGCTAAAAAAAATTCAATTTTCAAAAACCAAAGACGAGCAGCAGTTACAATCTCACCTTTGAAGAAGGCCATGCTGATATGAGGGTCAATCTGCAACTTGGCAGATCATCACATTATTTGTACTTTTACAGTTTACCATCAATCAAAATTAATGTAAGGAAAATATACAAGATCTAAACTTGAGATTGCCTTTTAAAGGCAAATTAGCAAGCAAGGAGCAAACTGAAGTCAAGTCCATTGTAGGAAGAATCCCAACCACAGAATCACAAGACTTTTTTAGGGAACAAAGCATGGTTTGACTCATCATGTCAACGAACGAAAGTATGTCTTATGACAATTCTTTTTGTCTTAATGTTGCATGAAAAGTGGAAAAGTTTTCAATCATTACACACTGTTACTACCTTTTTATCTTTCTGATCTGACAATTCAATTGCCTATCTTTGATCCCTTTCACTTCTTTGTTTTGACATTGAATTATTCTATTGTAGCTACAAAATTTATCCAACATTTTAGAATTGTTCTATCAATGACCCAAATTCGGCTTTGGTTCAATTAATTTCTAGGCCTAATCTTCAACTTCCGGATGTGTTATCCCCAAACAGTTGCCAAATTCCATTGGGTTACCACACAGGAGTAGCACCATAAGCTTGAAGCTTATATGAGTTGGAAATTCTGGACTCAGAATTTAAGCTCAAACAGTTACTTCTCAGAGAATTTTCAATTGGCAAGGCCAAGGGGTGGGCGTAGGGCACGTCAAGAAGAGTATACATGATATGTTGGACTTCTCCAAAGATGTTAAGCAGAATACTTGTGCATTTCAAAAGCAAATAATATAATGTCCAACTGGTGTCCAGTTTGTGATACATTAAGAGAGATGTACAAGCTAACATGATTAGTCTCCAGAAACTTACTTCAGCTTCCGTCATTATGATAGCGCCAGCTTCTTTAGCAGCATTGCTAATGGCTAAGGATACAGAACCCATCCCACCTTCAACATACCTGAAAATTATTAGGTACTGAATGAATAAAAATTGCAGCTGATGGTAAGAAATATGAGTTTAAAATTGTTATTCTTTTCTCTCTAATCAGGTCAACAGAAATCCATCTTTAAAAAGGAAGTCTAATTATAAAGTACTTTAACTAATGCTTGTCCTCTGTACAACATCAAATATAAGTTGGCAAATAGGTGATTATTTTTCTGCTAGTGATGTCATGGCAAACTTGAAGATAGGAGTTCCCCGTACTCTGTACAAGATCACCTATTAGTGGCATACAGATTATTTTTTCCACTAATTCTGCAATGGAAAATAAAGATAGAATGCTCTGCAATTCCTGAAGAAACAAGCTAGAATTATAAATATTAAATGGACACAAAAGAAAGGAAGCCGAGAAAATGATCGTATGCAGAAACAAATTTACTGGCAATTTCCAGTGACCTATTCCCATATTAAAAGAGATACTCACGACCAAATTCCACGATCACCATCAGTTTCTCCCATCATATGATGTAGCAAAACATATCCACTACCAGGTGTACTGACACTTCCCTAGGATACATTAGAGAAGGAAAATAAGCTCCACAATAAATGAACTTCACATATGAAATTTAGCTTTGCATCTAATATATGCATACATCATGTCTTAAATATAAACAGCAGTATGTGCGTAACTGGTCCGATGGAAATGCAAGAGCATGCAACAAGAACAAGGAAATCTCTGAAGCATGCCATGGTTCAATGCAGTTTGAGAAAGAATGCAATAATTGTGAAAACTATGAGGAACTTAGTCAATGCAACATTAACTAGATCTGCATAATTCTATTGTGAGCTGGTATTCATCTTTCTATAAGAAGAACAAGGAAACTTCTGTCTTAAAGTGTTGGTTTATAGATCGAAGATGAATCTTACTGTGGTCCCTATAACCGCATCTGTTGCAAGTGTTGCCTTCAGGACATCGGTCTGTAAATTATTAAACCAAGGAGATAAAGTTAATGAGTAGTTGACTAGTAACAGAAACAAAATCACGAATTATTGAATTGTCACAATACAATAATTTGAAAGTTCCTTAAAAATTTTAGGACACGGAATCTATTGGTAGGACTTAAAAGGTAAGGTGCTGTCATTGGCACATCAGTTGGGAGACCAAGATATAAAAAGCAAATACTGATAATTCAAGGAACATTAGAGGTATATTCTGGATATGTTGGGCTACAAGAATTAGGGGAAGAAAAACTATTAATTGAGAATAATATTGAAATACAGCTCCAACTGGAGGTATGCAGCAAGCTAGTTCACCAACATACCAGCCAAACCATAATCCTAGTATCATCAACTACAAAAAAAACCCACAAAGAACTCCAAGTGAGATTAAATTGAGAATGAGTTTTTCTTTTTTCCTGCAACTTTTTTCAACTTAACAATAACCAGTAATCATCACTTCAGTCTTTTGCAAACTCTAAATCTGGATTTCAGCAAAATTAATAGGTCATGATTGTTTGATTCTGCGGAACTATGAACTTTGAATATTCTCCAGATTCATCTATTCCAATTTTAGCACCTGCTTAGTTGTGCAAGCCAAGCAGAAGGTAGAACTAACAGTATTCCATCGTCACTCCAAACAATGACAACCATTTACAGTGGGTCATGTCTCAGTTGAGCAAATTAGGACCCAATCCCAAGGGTTAAGTTATTTGCTAATTTTAGTAGGCACACTAGGCTCTTCACTAGGAGAAAAGAGGGTAGACAAGCCACTTGAATGGACATCCGAAATGACATCATGATGGAGGCCTGATGAGACAGTGGGAGAAGCCATTTACTTGAAAGGAATATGTTTTGATCAGTTTGATCATAGTTCCCATTCAGAAGTAAGAATCTAGAAAAACGATACTCAATAACTCAACATCAGAACGCTAGCATGTCAAGCAAATCACAAGCTTTTAGTTTCTATGGATGAAGTCATGAAATTTAGATGAGCAAAATCAAAGAGCACAATCTTTCACAATTCATAAATACAAGCAAACCTCATACAGGAAGATTAGAGCATCCTAATAGTAAACATCTTGTATTACCTCAAACCAATTGTTCAAGACCTTTGATGCAGGGGACAGCAACAGGTCCACAAAATCCCTGAAAAGTTCAATGGATGTCAGTAAAGAAAGGCAATATGCTAGTTAGGTTTGTTATTGACAGCTTCTAATTTCTATTTAAAAAAAAGTAAAACCTATGCAAGGATCTAGTTGTTGAATGGCAACAAGGTAAGAGAACAAAAAACTCAGATGATGGAGTGGACTCTTACAGAAGCTCTCTTTGCCCCATGCCAACCGCTTGTTGCAGTAACTGAGCCCAAAAAATTGACTTGTGTAGATTATCCTTCATATGAGCACTAAAAGACGAAATTTCTTGCAATTTTTCAGGAGGGATTGAATCCAAAAGTGGATCCATGAATTTACAGAAGCTCTGTAACAGACTCTCATACCTACATAAAAGTACCAAGGCTAGAGATAATTACAAGTGACAGCAATAGATACTTTTATGTTTTGAACAAACAAAAACATATTACAAACTTAACATTTTTGTTTGCCCAAACACCAAATTTTCAACAAAGTTATGCATGGTTTAACACTCAACACCATATCCAACCAGAAGATTACACCAAAAATATGAGTAGCTAAAAGCCAAATCAATTAACTACATTGCAAGTTTAGTCAATTATATTTTAGAATTAACTATCTTGCCAGTTTGATCGATTATATTTTGGAATTCAAAAGCAGTTCATCAGCAACCTGGCCTATTTTTACTGCTATTCAAAGCAACATTCCATGCATATAGCAGAGCATTTCCTCCCTCATCGTCTTTTACTGTAAAAGTAAACGTCAACCAGAAAATTCCTTATCATTTATTAAAGTCGAAAATTACAAACTTATTATACATGTATCTGATGGGAATATATATTTCATTTATCATTTTTGCTACTTTATCATGGTCATTTGGAGCAATATCCTTAAGATACAAAATTGCAAAATACATATCTATGGATAATGTATGTTACTCAAAAAGATGTGGAATAAAAATATATTCTTTTATTAACATTTCTATTCAAAATAGTAGCAAACAATAAAACAAAATAACACAATGCTATAAATTTAAATTTTTTTTATGTGGCATGATTAATAAAAGCATATTAAGAAAACTTCGAGATATCCATTACATTACATAAGGAGGTTGAACTTCACCATGCTATTTATAATATATTTTTTAGAATATAAATAATAAAGTTTCAAAAATATATCCTATCTTATATATTTCAAATAACACGCGTGTTATTAGTAAATATAAAAACTACTAAACTATATATATGCATTTAATAATGCCAAAAAAAATATATATATATTTTTTTTTGTTCTACGGATAAATGATAAGGAACGATGATAAATAATGCCAAAAAAAAAAAAAAAGAATGCATAAAGTTTTGTTCTACGTATCTAATATAACAAAAATGAACTTTGAGGTTTGATATTATTTATTTGTTTATTTGTTTCCATATTCGAACCGATAATTAGCCGTTTTCTTTTTCTTTAGATGAATAAACGAAAAACAAAGAAAAGCAGAAAAAAAAATGTATACCTTGGGTAAGCCTCGGCATCGCGTTTCGAGAACTTAGAAATCTCAGAATAGTTAAGTTCCTTGTCGGTACCAAGCAGAAGGTAACGTCCATCAAGACATGGAGTGAACGATGATGGGCTCCTTTTCAACAACTTCAATCCATGCCTCGCTAGCTCCAATTCCCTAGTTTTGCAACAAAAAAACATAAATTAATTGTTCGACATCAGAATAAAATCAGCAAGATAATCTAAATCAGTAAGATGAGGGTTAAACTTAATAACGGCGGGCCGAAGGAGGCTCTGGAGGTAGCTACAGCGGGAAAACTTGAAGCCAGGGACTAGTTCCTCTGTGACGGCAGCACCGCCAATGACATGGCGGCGCTCAAGGACGGCGACTGAGAGACCCGAGCGAGCGAGGTAGGCAGCGGCGGTGAGGCCATTGTGACCAGCACCAATGACGAGCGCGTCCCATTTCTTTTCCGTCAAGGCGCGTTTCGACTGCACCACCGCTGTGCAGATGTTCAAGTGCTGCCGCATTCTCTCTCTCGTGGACGACACTCGACAGCTGAGCACAGAAAAGATGCTTTTCGAGAAGATAAAAAAAATGAATATTCAAATATGTGAATTGGAAAAGAAGGGTGTAAACGGATGTACAATGTGGTGACTAAAACGTCAAAAGTTTATTATTGGGACATATTATAAAGTTCCAAATCTATTTTCCATTTTCAACCACAGTACCTACTTAAATTTTTAAATAATAAACTCTATAATTTTATTAAAACTTTAGAGATTATTCTCTACTCACTTAATTTAATAAAAATACTTTTAAGTATATTTATCATATTTATTTTTTTACCTCTTCCTCTATCCCCACAACCAAACACCTTTTTATCTACATTTTCAAACACTAATATCTATCTTCATTTTTATTACTGAAAATTGAAAAAAAAATCACAGCAACAAACTAAGCTCGACGCTGCGGACAAGAAGCCCAGCGGCACAACCACCACCAACACAATCATAGCATTTCCGCCTTCTTAATTTATTTTCATCATTTTCAAGTTATTTTTTTAATTTATTTTTATACTTCTCAATTTATTTTCACGGTTTATTTTCTCAGTTTTTTTGCCGGAGATGTGGAGATGAATTTTGAAGAACTTTGGACTATATCATTTGTATTAGAATTGTAATGTATTTGTGGATTACTTTGTGGACAATTGTTTTTCACTACATATTTTCAAACATATTATGTGAACATATTCTATTTACACATATTGATATGTATTTTAGTATTTTACTGGGGGAGGATACATGGCAATTATGTACTTGATTTCCACTAAAAATGTACTAGTAGTTACTTGTACAAATTGTGTGATATATCTATATTTTAATATTTTATTGGAAGAGATTTATACTTGATTTCAGAATATATGTATTTTATTAAGGCAATTATGTATTTGATTTCTACTGAAAATGTATTAACAGTTGCCTCAACATATTGTGTGATACATCTATACTTTAGAACTTCATTAGGACAATTATGTACTTCATATCGACATATCGACTTGATTTGTACTTGATTACTGGATATATATTTCATTAGGGAAATTATGTACTTGATTTTCACTAAAAATGTAATAGAAGTTGTTGAATAGATTGTGTGAAGTATCTATCGTTGTTTAAATAATAGAATCAAACCGATTGAACCGTCAACCGGCCGGCGAATCAATCCGATTTTTTCAAAAAATCAAAAAATTAAAAAAAAATCATATTTTGTAAAAGTTGTTCAAACTAGCGGGTTGGACTGTTGAACCATTCACAGTTCAATTGAACTGAACCCGTTTTTTCATTTAAGTTTTAATAAAATTAATTTTTTTAACACTAAACTGGTCAGTGAACCAATCCAGTTTTCTCAAAAAATCAAAAAAATAAAAAAAAATCATATTTTGTAAAAATTGTTCAGACTAGCCTGTCGGACCTGTTGAACTTTTCATGGTTCAATTGAACTAGACTGATTTTTTTATTTAATTTTTAACAAAATTATTTTTTAAATTTTTAATTTTTTTTGTCTAAACACAAAGTTTGAAGGTTAAGGTACACCTCACAAACTATCTAAAAGTAGAACATTAGCTTTAATTTAGAGTTTAGAATTTAAAATTAACTTATACACTCTCAATTTTAAACTTTAAACTTGATATATTTAAATTGTTGGGATCATTTATAATATAAATTGTGAAATTTGGATTGTAATGTTGAACAATATCCTTTAAACTCTTTATGTTTTATATTTTACTATTTTATTAATTTTTAAGTAATATACACAATATATATATTTTATAATTATGACATTACGATTCAATTACGGTTCAATCAACGGTTGAACCAATAAGTTTTTCAATTCAATGAACAGTCTAATTTTTTAAACGCTTGTTTGAAGGTTAAGATACACCTTACATGTTATCTAAAAGTAAAAAATAAACCTTAATTTAGAGTTTAGAATTTAGAATTAACTTACACACTCTCAATTTTAAACTTTAGACTTAATATATTTAAATTGCTGCGATTATTTATAATATAAGTTGTGAAATTTAGAATGTAATATTGGACAATATTCTTTAAGCTTTTTATATTTTATATTTTGGTATTTTATTAATTTTTAAGTAATATATAATATAAATATATTTATTCCATAATTATGACGTCATGGTTTAATTGCAATTCAATTATGGTTCGATCAATGGTTGAACCAGTGAATTATGAACCAGTAAGTTTTTCAATTCAATAAACAATCCGATTTTTTGAACACTGATATCTGTATTTTAATATTTTATTAAGGGAGATTTATACTTAATTTCGGGATATATGTACTTCATTATGGCAATTATGTACTTGATTTCTACTCAAAATGTACTAGCAGTTGCCTAAACAGATTATTGTGTAAGATATTTATATTTCAATACTTCACTAGGGGAGATTTGTAATTCAAAATAACCCTATACATGTTTTGTTTGTTCAATTTATATATTTAATATCACACATATTGTGCTTGATCTTGCTATAATGTTAATGGAACTAATTCTTCAATTGCACAAAGTATACATCAAAATAACATTATTTATACTTTGTTTGTTTGATCATTGTACTTGATTTTTTGTATATTTGTACTTAATCTTGCTACAACTATTATAGTTTAGTTCTTTAATTACACAAAATGTACTTTAAAATAACCATATATATTTTGTTTGTTCAGTTTACATACTTGATTTCCTGTATGTTGTACTTCACTTTGTTATAATTTTAATTGAACTAATTATTCAATTGCACAAAGTATACTTCAAAATAACCCCATACATACTTTATTTGTTCAATCTTTATGCTTGATTTTTAATATATTGCACTTCATCTTACTACAATTTTAATGAAAATAATTATTCAATTGCACAAACTGAAGTTCAAAATAACCGTATCTATACTTTGTTAGTTTGATCATTATACTTAATTTTCTGCATATTTGTACTTAACATCATTCAACAATTATATATTGTTTTTTTAATTGCATAAAGTGTATTTCAAAATAAACCTATATATATTTTGTTTGTTCGATCATTGTACTTGATTTTTCGCATATTTGTACTTAACCTCACTACAACTATTATAAATTAGTTCTTTAATTGCACAAAGTATAACTATATATACTTTGTTTGTTCAATTTACATACTTGATTTCCTGCATATTGTACTTCACCTTGCTATTTTAATAGAATATGAGTTTCGTTTCATATTTTTCTGGAGAATAAATCATCAAAATTCTAAAATTATGTGCAATATTAGTAAGATATAAATACAAACGTGTTAAAGTAGTTAAGAGATGATTACTAGCATTTAAAAAAATTAAGTGATCTTTCAGGTAGTGTAAAGTATCTTTGTGCATTCAAAGTTGTAAAGCACAATGAGCATGTGACTATCATATTCGTCCTATTACCCATATAAATACTTAGAGCAAGTGGTGTAATAATCTAAAAAATATTGTACTTAACCTCATTAAAACTTTAAATAGAACTAATTTTTCAATTGTACAAAATATACTTCAAAATAACCCTATATATACTTTGTCTATTCAATCTTTATACTTGATTTCTGACATATTGTATTTCACCTTGCTCTAACTTTTAATAGAACTAGTTTTTCTATTGCACAAATTGTACTTCAAAATAAGCCCACCTATACTTTGTTTGTTGGATCATTGTATTTGATTTTTCATATATTTATACTTAACTTCACTACAACTATTATATATTAGTTCTTTAATTGCACAAAGTATACTTCAAAACAACTATATATATACTTCATTTGTTAGATTCCTGTACTTGATTTCTCGAATATTATACTTTACCTCGCTACAATTTTAATGAAACTAATTTTTCAATTGTACAATATATGTTTCAAAATAATCCGATATATTTTGTGTGTTTAGTATTTGTACTTAATTTCCCGCATATTGTACTGAACTTCACTACAACTATTATAGACCAACTAACAAATATACAAATTATGTTTCAAAACAACCTTATCTATACTTGATTTGTTCTATTTATGTACTTGATTTTCAGCATGTTATACTCAACTTTACTATAACTTTAATGGAACTAATTCTTCATTTGCACAGAGTGTATTTCAAAATAACAATGTTTGTACTTCGTTTGTTTGATTTATGTACTTGATTTTCAGTATTTTGTATTTTATCTCACTATAACTTTTATACTTCAAATCGACTACATCTATATTCTTTTAATTCCCACTACTAAAAAAATGCTATTTTGCAATGGAAAAAATCCATTGCAATTTGCGAAAGATTTTCCATCGCAAAAAATTTCGTTGCAAAATTAAAAAAATAAAAAAAATACGACGGAAAAATCCGTTGCAAATGTTAATTTTTGCGATGGATTTGAGTCCGTCGCAAAACTTCAATATTTGTGATGGATCCAAATCCGTCGCAAAAGTGAAAAAAATAAAAAATCATTTGCGACAAAAAAATTCATCGCAAAAGTGGAAAAAATAAAAAAATAAAAAATTATTTGCGACATATTTAAATCCGTTGCAAATTATCGAATGGGGATAAAATCCTGCCCTACCCACACAAATGTTTGAAGTTAGAATTTTTTTTCCTCTTCTTCTTCTTTTTATTTTATTTTTTTTAATATTTAGCCGGTCGACCGACGAGATGGCAAGTTGCTGCTGGGCACCAGCTTCTGGTCGTCAGCAGCTGGCCAATGGTCAGCCAAATCTGGCGATCTGGAATTTTTTTTTAAAAATTAGTTTTAATTTTTAAAAATGCTAATGTTGTTATTTGTTTAATATTTCAGGTTTAGAGAATTTATATTTTTCTCTATCTCCATTAATCATGGTAATTCTCACAATTATATTAAATTTTGATTATGTGTGATTATGTTTTAGTTAAAATTTGATTATGTTTGATTATATTTTAGTTAAAATTTTTGATCATGTTTTAATTATCTCCATTATGTTTTAGTTAATTATTAAAGTTAGTTAAAATTTGATTTATGTGTTATTTAAACTCAAAATAATTTATTTGTTATTAATATAATTTGATTTAACAAAAATAATAATTTATATATTAATTAAAATTTTAGGTAAATTTTATATTCGTATTAAATGTTGTTATATTTGTTAGAGTTATATTTT
>JACGDI010005305.1:501548-520245 GCA_014898725.1 Jacaranda copaia
TGGAAAAACATTTTTTTAATAGTGTCCACTTATACACTTGATGTACATAATTTTATACTTAACATCCACATAAGCTTTGCTAGGAAAATATTGCACCATATTAATATCTAATATCAATAAAATAGTCCAAATTAATTTTCTATGTCAACGAAATTCAAACCCAAGCATTTTCATTACTTAAATTGATGCATGCCATATGTTTTGGCCCGATCTTGGATTTCACATTCTGTAATGTATTGTGAAAATATTAGATGGAGCAATGAGAGGAAACCTCATTTTGTCTTGCCATTATTGCAATCAAATACAGAAAAATTAGTATATACTATCACTTATAGTAATGTATATTGAAGGTTGATGTTTTGTACTACAATTCCTTATAAAATATACTTTACATAAATAAATTATATATTACCGCTTATAGTAATGTGTATTGCAATGTTGAATATTTTGCACTATAATTGCTTGTCTTTACATAAACAAATTATATACTACCATTTACAATAATATGCATTAAAAGGTTGAGTATTTTATATTATAATTGCCTGTAAAATGCACTTTATATGAACAGATTATATTCTACCACTTATAGTAATATATACTAAAAGGTTGAATGTTTCATATTATAATTGCTTGTAAAATATACTTTATATAAATAAATTATATACCACTACTTTCAGATAATTTCATGTACAAAAAGTACAAACCTCAAAAAATTGAAGTACAACTTCCATGCGTTTTAAGTATAAATCAGAGATTTTCAAATATTACAATTAAAATCATATATATAATAAATGAGTTCAAATTTTCAAAAACTAAAAAACGAGTTCAAATAAAGAAATATGAGAAAATCTACCTACAAAACTTGTAAAATTGAAAAATTATGGACCTTTGAAAGAAAACAAAATCCATGAAATGAGAAACAAAAAACATACCTTTGTGTTATTTGTTATCTTTTTTCTGTTCTTCGTTCTTTGTTGGCGTTCTTGGTTGTTCAATATTCATAGAGTTGTAGAGAAGTGTTTTTTTTTTTGTGCTCCTGTCGCATCAATTTCCTTTTCTATTTTATCATCTATTCGCACCCTTTTGTTTGGTAGAGGAGAGGTCATTTTTCGCACCCTTTTGTTTTGTAGAGGAGAAGTCAATTTCCCCCTCACCCAACCCAAAAATAAAGTGTTTTTTGAAGAAAAGTTGTCAGCGAAAAAAAAATCTGCTCATTTGTTGGTTTTTTTGTTGTTTTGGTTAGATATAAGAATATTTAAGTCTTTTTTAAAGATATGAAAAGTAATTCATAAAATAAATTGAAAGGAGAATATGAATTTTATCTTATTTAACACTTAATACTTTTTATCCTCTGCTATAAGATAAAAATATATCACAGCCATTGATTAATTTCTTGGCGCCCTTTTTCTCTTCCTCACCACTCTCTGCTTATCTTCTAAGCTAATCGTGCAACTGCCGCAGGAGATGCAGGCCAGCTGTGGTTTTGCTCCGAAGAACCAGACTTTTGAGGTTTTTCTTTCGGACACACTCTTATTAAAAGTTAATGCCTGCTATAGCGTGTGTATTTCTTTGGAAATTCTTGATTTTTTTGGTTGCTGTTTGCTGCATTGTGAAAGATAATATTGGGTTCATCTTCAATGGCGCGTCGAGAGATTCTAGCTGAGATGGGCTATGAGTTTACCATCACGGTAAGCTTCCCACAGACCAAAATTTTCTTTTGCATTGATTCACGTAAGAAACTGCTGCTTAATGGTATCAGTTTCCTAATTGTGAAGCTTTTTAGTCTCAGCCATTAATATTGCTTCACGTTTTTCTCCAGTACTGTAAGCCTAAGTTTGAATTTTGTTTGCATATAGACTGCAGATATAGATGAGAAAAGTATCAGGAAGGAAAAACCAGAAGACCTTGTGATGGCCCTGGCTGAGGCAAAGGTGCTTGAAATTAGTATTCATGCATACTGAGTCTTGGTTTCAAGTATTTTGTTTTATCTTACTCACCTCATAATTTGCTTCCTTCTGATGGATTTCGATTGAAAATGAGATGATGTATTGTTAGATACATAGTGTATATTGTTTAACAATAGAGAGTTTAAATTCATGTGGAAGACAAAGTTTTTCTTAGTCTCTGGTCATTATATTGTGAAACTTCCGATTGCCAGATATTGTATTTATAATTGCCAATCCACATATATGAGATCAAAATGTCTAATACAAAAACTTTTGGTTGCAATTGTCAATATATTCTTCTTGTGAACTTTGAAATTAATTAATATTTCACACCATTCTTAGA
This sequence comes from Jacaranda copaia, assembly GCA_014898725.1. NCBI lineage: Eukaryota > Viridiplantae > Streptophyta > Magnoliopsida > Lamiales > Bignoniaceae > Jacaranda > Jacaranda copaia. The sequence continues at coordinate 503,838 of JACGDI010005305.1, forward strand.
CTGTCCAAATTTAGACATTATAAAACGTAATGGGCTCTGGCTTTTAGTGTTTGATTTGATTTTCATATGATGTAATCTGCAAATAGACAGCAGAACTACATTTAGAATTTAGAAGTGGAAGCTAGAAATATCGAGTAACTGAGGATAATGGAAGGGATCTCTTTCCAGTTTTCTGCTTTTCTGAATGTTGATTATAAGTATAAAGATAGCGCTCAAGCATACCCTGAAAATATTTCATTTATGTAATGCCTGCAGTTGAATGATTCTTTCACTATTTTTCTCTTCTTAGGCTGATGCTATTATTATGAAGCTCAAGAGTAATGACCAATTGGAGGAAATATCGTGCCCTACATTGCTAATTACTGCAGATACAGTATACTATATATTCCTTTTCCATTATCTGTTCTCTGACTTTTATTTATTTATTCATCAGTCTGATAAAAAAGACCTTGAGATTAAGTTTCTTTATTAAATCAATGTTACACAAGTTTCCAAATTATTACTTCAATTTTGTGGCATCATGATCATAATCAAGGGATGTCAAAATGTTGTTTGGATTATAGATTGCATATTAGAGGATATCTATTCGGTCAAGAAAAGAAAAGAAAGTACAAGATACCAACTTGTCTTGAATTACTGCATTGAGATCTTCCATTAAGGATTCCAGGACTCCAAACACTCATTACCTTCAGTGTAAGATAAGATTAATTTTCTATATCTCAGTCCTGGATTTCAAGGTATAGTTTATTATATGAAAGTGTAAAACAGATAAGAATAGTGATTCTGAATGTATGATCACCGTGCTGTTTGATGTGATGAAGATCAGACGACAAATTAGTAGACACTATATTCGAGTGGGTTATAGATACAGAATAGTTCAATTGGAGGTTCCACCCTTTACTAGCTTAAAGGACGATCACATAATCTGGTTAGACAACTACACTTTTGACCAAAACCTGCAAGAAAGTGTTATTAGTATCTGGTGGCACTTACATGGTGGAGGTTTTAAGACTTCATTTATTCAAGAATGAGCATCAACTCCACAAACCAACTTTCAGTTTTTTCATTTCTTTCTGTCTCCTGATGTCATATTCTGAGTATTGCATGAACTTGCTTCTTTCAATATCTTCATGTCATCAAGTGTGTCTGTATCAGAAGGCAGACCTTAACACAATATATGTTCTTTTCTGAACTAGATCTCTTATCCTTTTCCCTCTTGTTCAACACAGGAAAATACAGAATAAGATATTGGCCAGTAATAGTATATAATGGTTTCTCCATTCTGATGGTTTTTCCTTGTTTGGAAATAGATTTTTTGAAGTTAAGTCTTACCTACATCTAATTAATATCGAGGTGGTGGTGTATCAAGGGATTATTAGAGAAAAACCATCAAGCGAGGAAGAAGCTCGCCAGTTTATTAGAGGTTTGCCTATTTAGATCTCTTATCAGCATTCCTTCTGTACGAATTAGCTAATCCTGCCAATCCCCATTGTTCTACAGACTATTCTGGTGGTTGTGCTAAAGTTGTGGGATCAGTACTTGTAACCAACCTAGTGACAGGTACTAGGAAAGGAGGATGGGAGAGCGCTGAGGTACTTCACTAATACTATTCCATACTATTTTTCCCCTCAATATAAAGGGATAATCTATAGTTCTTAATTCTCCTGGCTGATAATCCCCTTCAATTAATTTTAGATTTTACTTTTTGCTACAGGTTTATTTCCTTGACATACCAGCTGAAGTCATTGATAGCCTGGTAAATTACTTTAATAAAAAGGGCCCAGTGCTACTAATTTCCTTTTACGGGCCTAGTTAAACTAATTGTATCAAATACGCTTGATTAGATTGAGGAAGGAATAATTTTTAACGTCGCTGGAGGTTTGATGCTTGAACATCCACTGACTTTGCCATTGGTAGACACTGTGGTTAGTCTCTCTGTCTCTCCCTCTCTAACCATTGATATAAAATTAGAACTAAAAAAAAATTAAGTTTTTTACTGTGATGTTTTTTTATCAGGTAGGAACTGCTGATTGTGTAATGGGACTTTCAAAAACTCTCACAGAGAAGCTAATTTTGGAAGCACTGTAGAAGAAGTGCCATGGAATCTGCCTGAAGGAAGAAATACGAGATAGAACTTTTAGAAATTATAATTTGTTGGACAAATTACTCATTTGCTCTGTGGAAAGGATGCATACATCTTTCAAAATGGAAAAAGGGCTATCTCATTCTAACCCATTCTAATTCAAAGTTGGTTCTTTAGCGTAGTGTGTGTGTGTATTTGTGAAGAAACAAAGCTTCATTCTTTTCACTATACCTAGTTTTCAATTTTCAAGTGACGAAGTGTTCTTTTTCATGTTCTTTTCCGTTTATTTGTCTTCTCTTATCTTATGTGTGGACCTTAAATTTTAATGAGAAAAGTATTAAGAACAAAACATTTCATGTTTGAAATGATATGATTACATGCTTTAATATTTATAAATTTATGATTTTTTTTCTTCACTAGTTGTTTGATCCAAACATAACATTCTTTACTCTCTTGCATTCTTCCATAATTTGAGCAAATGTGTTTGTAGTTGACATTTTGAAAGTGAACCATTAATTAAATTTTATGTATATGATAAAAAGAATACGTTTGTACCCCATATTAATCATTTTATATGAAAAAATATTATATACTATTTGTGGGCGCCTGCATAGAAAACATAAATATAATATTTAATGGATTAAAATAGGAATCCAAACTTAATAAATAATTTACACCGTCAATGTGGAGGGTAGATTCTTTTTCACCCCTTTTTCGATGTCTAGATGCCTGCCTTGACTAATAAGTAGGTTTTCCCAAGTAATAATAATAAAAATATAATAATAAAGGAATTTGTTAAGGCCTAACGGGGAAAAAAGAAAAAGAAGGCTTTGTTTGGTTGCATTCTTTTACAACAAAATTATTTTGGGAGAATGCAACAAAACATGCGTCTTTCTTTTCTTCTAAAATGAGTTCCTTAAATGGCCAGATTGTTCTTGTAATTTAATTGATAAATAACTAAAAATCTCATATTCTTTACATCACAATCATTACCAATCACATATATATATATATTTATGTATCACAATATTTTTATTACTATATATAATAAAAAACACTACTAAAATCCATTTGCACCCTCAAAATCCAACAAAAAGACATTGATTTGACTGTTACAGTTGAATTTGTCTCATTTCAAAATATAAACAAACATACCAAATTTTTCCAAAACAATTTTTTCATTATTCTCAAATAAAAAACAAACATACATCATATTCCCCAATATAAATTTCATATTCCCTAACCTTACTCTCAAAAATCATTCTCCGAAATATATAATTCAAAATATATAATTTATAAATAAACATTACCAAAACAAATTTATTAATCCATTAAAATAAAAGTTTATTCTTCAAATAAATAAATAAGGAATGAGGAAATAAGAGAGCTCAAAGCCCAATACCAGCCCAAAGTCTCCACCCTACCTCGCGTTAGTGGGATAGTTCAGCGGGCCTCTCTTCCTTCGAACCGTAATTTCCTCATGCTCAGAAGATCAACTTGTTGAGAGCATATCTTGGGTAAGAATTACTATAATCTTTACAGCTTCACATTTTTCATGCTTAAAATTCATTTTTAAAAATCCTCTTTTTAGTTTTGTGTGGATTAGAATTTCAATTCTCATTTAGTACTTAATTTCTCATTTCCTTCTGTCGTTGAACTGTGGTGATATTCTTACAAGAATTGTGCTGTGACATATTTAATTTGCTGCCAGTTTTCATGGGTTTGATAGAAAATGGCTTGAGGATAACTGTTCGACGAAATGCCTGTGCGGGATGTTGTGGAGATTCTTTTAAATGGGTTCGCTGGGAAGCTCTGCTTGATTTTTTTTTCCTTTTTCTTCGTTTTATTTTCTTACATCCTCTTGTCTCCTTTATTTTCTCCCTTCTTTTCTTTCATTTTTGTTACGTCTTCTCATCTTACACCACCCCCACCCCCACCCCCGAAAAAAAAAATTTTCTTTCTGTTCTTTTTTGCTCTAATTTACTGTAATTTGCTATGACTTACCAAAGTATGATCAGCGTCTGTGCTGAAAGTCTGTGAATTGTTTAGGTTAAGTGATAAAATTCATGAATTTGATAAAATTATCTTTATTAACTGCTGCAATTCATGAAATTAAGATATGCGCACACTTGACATTGAATTTACAAAATTTCCTATAACTTTAAGTGCTATAGCTGGAAGGCTGGGTTTTTCAGTAATGAAGAGTTGAAGTTATGAAAGTTGCTGATAATAATGAGAATATGCTAATTTTGCTTCATTACCTATTATAGTTGATTAGATTTTCTGAATATTAGAAGGATGGAATTCATTTTATTTTGTTCTATTAACTAAATTTGTTGACATTGAATTAGAAATTTCTGTAGAAGTTATATAATTTTGGATATTGATTGAAGTAGCCCGAATTGATTATAAATTGTTCCCTATATGTTGAACCTTTTTGTGAAAACTAAGTTATTTCCTTTATCATCGTGAACTTTGTTTAATGTTTGTTTGATAATTGTTTAAAATTGATAATATTATTGATACTTGACGAGGCATGTGCCTTGTCTTCCGCCCAAGCTCTAAGGTACCCTTGCAACTCAATGGGCCTTGAGGATTGGACAACTATAAGATCATGAACTTGATTGCAGTGCATTAGGGGATACTTTGCAATTGATGCTAACATTTCATGAAATTCTTGCTGTGTTCTTCCTTTAGGTGCCCTTGCAAGAATGAAGCATTGAGAATGTCAATCTGTAGGCTACTTGACATTTATCACATACATATTTCCTGTATCTTCCTGTCTTTCTTTGTTTGTGATGTGTGAATGAGATTTTCTAAAGTTGAGTAACTGAATTTTAGATATTAAGTTCTGAATAACTACCAGAAAAGATCAAGAGTAGCACGGGAAAATTTGAACTTCTATATCAGAGATATCTCAAGTTTACTACCTCGACTCTATCAAGTATGAATGTTAGCAGTTAATTAATTCTGTGCACCAGTTTATCATTAGAAGGTGCTTCACTCAGATTGAGTAAATCTTATTAAACAACAGCTCCAGATTCCTGGAAACCTCTTGCCCTTTGAGAATTTACAATTTTTTTGGAATATATTTCTCCAATATATGTTCTTTTATCCATACTTGACTTGGTTGTACTCAGGCTATCGATATCCTTCTTACAATGGAAGCCAAATTCTTTCGCTTTCTTAAGATTGTTGGAGTTGGTTTCAAAGCTAGAGCAGAAGCAGAAGGGCGTCTCTTGTACCTCAAACTTGGTTACAGCCATGAGGTCGAATTGACTGTACCTCCTGCGGTCCGTGTGTTTTGCTTCAAAAACAATGTGGTATGCTGCACTGGTATTGACAAGGAGAGGGTGCATCAATTTGCTGCTGCGGTCCGTAGTTGTAAGCCTCCAGAAGTTTACAAAGGCAAAGGCATAATGTACATTGATGAAGTTATAAAGAAAAAGGAGGGAAAGAGATCAAAATAACAGATCAGATGTTTCATTTCTTCATTGACATTACAAATGTAAACTTGCTCCCCTGTAGGCATTCAACATTTGTGTTTCACTTAGAACATTTTTCTCATCTGGAAGAAATTATGGCAGTTGAATTTTGCAAATTATCCAACTAGCATGTATCACTAGATTTATGTGGTCTAGCCGTTAGATTACGACACAACATGATGCAATACTATGGCATACATAATAGGATAGATGTGCAAGATGGGGTTGAAAGGATACACTCAAATTAGATGTTCAAGAGCAAGATGGGTCGAAATGCTTTTTGAGCCTTGCGAGCCAACTTAAGCTCAATTTTATCAAACAGATTTCTAACACAAATTTCGGGGTTTCAAAAGCAAGTTCAAAATAGGTGTTTAAATGCTTGTTTGTGCCAAACATTCGACATAGCGGAAATGAAAAACTAACACCACTTTTACTAACAAGTAAACCAATACAAGATAGCGAACGATGAACAATACAAAATTCTTATAAAAATAATTATATAAAAGGTTCCTCTTGTAATAAAATAATTATTTTAATTAAGTATAATTATCATTTAAAAGACAAGCTCAAGTCCTCCAAATTAAATTCCTTTCACGACAAAGGTAATATAAATTATAGATACAAAAAAAATTCAACTTCATAAATTTTCTATACAAAATAATTGATCGATTCTCTTAAAATGAACGACAATATTGATAGTAAATAAATAAGAAGATTCCGTCCTCTCAAAAAAATAGTCCTTTTGAGTTGTACCTCATAAATAAATAAATATATATATATATATATATGTAAAAAATTCATCTTTCCCTCCCAAACTTTCTCAAATGCATCACTTGCCCTTAACTCAAGATTTTGGCACGTTATATTACACTAAGTGGAGGACGTACGATGTATTGCATAAACTAGTGAAGGGGTTGGAAGTTTTTGTCCAAAATTTATAGACGCTAGAAGACTTTAGTTGAAAATTTTTAAAGTATCAGATGTTCTCAATTAGAAAATTTTAAGACTTTCTATTTGTGCTCATAAATCATTTAATTGATATATAACATGTAAAATTTAGAATCTAGAAATACTTGTAATTGTACGGTCTTTTATTACACTTTGTACGGTTCTTTTATATATATATATATATTAATTTCTATGTATGCAGACTTTTTCCAATAATTAGTGGGAATAAGAACAGCCAGCTCAGTGGTGCTTTTGCCAAGCTTGAGAATTAGGGGAGAGGAGGAAAGTGGAGATGACTCTGGGTCTGATCAACGCCAATCCTGTAGTCCACGCTAAGAAGGAAAGGGTCGCCCGCACGGACGACCCTCACGCTGACGACGCCGTCGATCCCCTTGAAATCTATGATATCCTTTATCTCAAACCAATTGTTTTCCCATTTCTTGTACTGTCTTCTCTTAAGGAAAATCTCGAAGAATTATTTAAATTCTTTATGCTTTAAATTTTTCTTCAGCTGGCAGCTAATTGAAGCTTTTGATCAATATTATTTGAATGTCTGTGAAATGGGTTCAATCAAATTTGTGATCTTTGACTAGTAGTGGTTACATTATGTGAGGGATATAAGAGATCCGGAGCACCCGTATTCTCTGGAGCAGCTGAGCGTGCTTTCTGAGGAGTCCATTACTGTTGATGAGAAGCTTGGCCGCATTTTGTTAGTTTTTTATTTTCTTCTTGCTGATGATTTCTGCTAATTTCAGTTCTTTGAGAGTATAGCAGAACTTTGTTTTAGTAGCTTGATCGTTCTTTGATGCTTAGTTGCTTAGTTTTTTAACTCTCAATCGTGGCGTCTTTTCGCTTCTAGTCAATTATGATGTGGACTGTAATTAGGCAAGATTGGAAATTTTTAAGTGGATTTTGGGTGTACTGATTTTGTATCAAATAAATTGGTATTCATTTGTAGGATAAGTTTTACTCCGACCATCCAACATTGCAGCATGGCTACAGTAATTGGTTTGTGCTTAAGGGAGAAATTGAAGGATTGTTTCCCTCCACATTTCAAGGTTGGTTCTATGTAGCTGTAAACAAATGGTGTTTTATTTCATATGATTGTCATGGTTTCTTGAAATTTCATATTGATCTCGTTGATGAAGTTTATTTGATTACTTTGTGGATCGTTATGGTCTTTGCTATGTATTATATATCCCACTTTATCGCTTTCCTGGACTTGGAAATTCCTTTATTATGATAAAGATAAATAGTAAGGGGAATGAGTTTAATTGCTGTCAGATGCTGAAGTTCACATACGAGAATTGTGTTTCTGTTGCTGGAGCTGTCTAAAAGCAATCTTTTGTTTCAATTTCCTTTTCCCTGTCTATTAATGAATTAGCAGTTTTTCTGTCCTATAAAAGATCATCCATAGGACATGGCTTGTCCATTTCACATGTGCTGGAGAAGTTTGTTACGGCTAATTTTGATATTCTATTGAGAGTAAAATAGTTTCAACGTCAGCAGACTATTGCACCAGTTCACGTAAAGGGTTCATGACTTCAAAAATATAGCCATGAACTAATGCATATTTAGGCATGAAAAGCCTACAGAAAACAAAAAACTTGATTAGAGAAGCCCTGCTTTTTCCTAATCCTTGAATACTATGAGCCCCTATTTTTTTTTTTGTTTAAATTGCAACTATGGAAAATGATGGTAATCATGACACTAGACAAAAAAAGGAAGAAAATAAAAATTAGCACTCCTACTTTTGCTGTAGTAAAGTGTAGGCAGCTATGCTGAAAGATTCAGATATAGAATTCATTGCCTTCCTCTGTTCTCTATCAACTAAAGAATGTGAAATATATGACTCTTTCTGTTTGTACCTCTTCTACCATCATCTCAGGCAAAAACTGTGCTGCTGTTGGTGAAGTTTGAGAAGAGCTTGTTTGTTGCAAGTGGCTTGTGATTTTTTTACCAATTTGGACTCAATTGTGTCTAAAATAGCTTATTGTTTAATGATGTGGTTTTACAGGTAGACATAAAAGTGGCTCCTGGATCGCATGCAAATGAAGAATCAGGTGAAGGGCCTCGAATTGAATCTCTCTATATATCAGTGATGCTCATCCTATCCCTTTCTTTGGAACATTAAACTAGTATCTCCAAAATTCCTAGACTAGCCTGGAGTTAGCCATCCTATATGACTTAATGGTTTGATATAACAGCATCCACCCCCTCCATTTGCAAAACAAAAGAAGGGAAAAGCTTAGAAGAATGACCAGTAAATATGGATGAAAATGTCTCTCTTTTTATCTGCATTCATATTCTCCTCAAGTGTCAAAGCAATTAAAAACTGCCGTGCTAGTAACCATGCCACCCCTTGAATCTTTACCTTTCTCAATGTGAAAAGTGATGATTTGTCCATTGACCCAGGGGCAGGCGGAAGCCGGCTGTATAACTTTGAAAGATAGAATATATGTTGTTGTTTTACATCTTTGATCTTGATTTTGCTTTCCAAAAGAACTCCAAACTTATTCACGACACTTGTAATTTCTCTTTTTTGCAGTCAATAAGCAGTTAAATGATAAAGAAAGAGTGGCTGCAGCATTAGAGAATCCAAATCTTCGTCAACTTGTCGATGAGTGCCTTTATTCTAGTGAACTTTGAGTTAGCTTGCATAGTAGTAGCCATTTTGTTCATCCATGTAATGTTGTATTTTATGGGTTATGAAAAATGATCAGTGGTTTGCCAGTTATCCTAATCAATAATGAGATACTCTTCACAGAGGTTGTTTATGTTTTCTGGTTGGCATGAGGAATGATTGATCGGATGGGAGATTACTTTTAAGCCCATGAGAATAAAAAAATAATAATATTGAGTATAGTTTTTGGGATTGATTACCGAATATTTCAAGCTTTTTTGTGCAATTTTACAACTGCATGTTTATGGGCTTTTTTTTTCTCTTCTAATTTTGTGTTTCAAATTAATTTTACTTTTTCTTTCCTTTTTTGTCTCGTTTTAGGACAAAATTAGCATGTCATAAACATCCCTCTTTACCTGGATAGAAGATTCACAATTTGCAATAATTATTATGATTATTTCTTTATTTTTCATCATCCCAACAAGAATCAGGACAATCTTAATTAGTACCCTTCTGTGAGTACAGATTACTTGGTATTAATCTCCATTTATAGAATCTGGCAATATTACAAGAGTACTTTTGTTAGGCCGCTGGCTCTGAAACCATCTCTGATTTATCCAATCCCCAGAACTCGGCAGTTTTAACATCATCCTGCGCCATCAATCTTGAAAATTCTTCATGGTCGTATTTCAGCGTAGCTTTTCCCCCAAACTCACTAGGAAGATTCTCAGCATCGAAGAAGGACTTCATCAACTCCAAGCTGTCTTTGTTATTCGGGTAAACAAACTTTATTTTCTGAAATGTTTTCTGGTCCACAAAGTACTTCACAATCTGCAGAAACCCGGTTCCAGAGATGTCAATGACTTGTCTGAATCAAAGCCGTCTATAAAAATAAAGCATAAAAAAGAATCTAAGGAGAAATGGTGAATAATATTTGTGATTTTAGATAGAGGACAAAAAGTTGAGTGGTTATTTGGCCCAATAACATCAGTTTCACATACACTTATCAGATGTCCAAATTTAACACTCCTATCATGTGTGAATAAATAAAGATGAAGGGTGAAATAGGTGGAGCTTGTACCTTCCAAAACGCCTCAAAAATTCTTGGAGGGTTGTAGAGAACAACTATTGCAAGTCTCTCTGGATAATGGTTCTGTAAAATATAGATAATATCCCGAGCTGTTTTGATGGGCACGTTGGTGTTCAAAGACCATCCATTGAAGTCTATGAGCCATGACATTTGCTCTTGCCCCTCAGGTAGGTTCAGGATTGCATTCTCCATTAGATAGACGAGATGACGAATATTACCCTCAGGTGATGCTGTGTTCTGTAATAGAGATTGAATGAATTGGTAGATTATAAGATGCACGACATATAGGAGAAAAGATGAAAGAGTATGTACATAAATACATGAGGAGAAAATCCCAAGACGAACCTGCTTTCCCGGCCTCATTATAAGGACTGTTCTCCCCTTTCGGTCATGAAAATTAGCTTTGGAAACTTTGCCAGTCTCACCTTCATGTGCTACTTCATGCTGTTATAATGAGCATTCAAGTCAGAATCATTTAGCTGTGAGAAATGCGGCAGAATATGGGTAGCAAATACAAATTTCATCATAAACAAAACTTGGTAAGAGAAAATTTTTATGAGGTCATGGCTGAAAAGCACACAGACTCTCTGGAGGCGGAAAGATTTTCAAAGTTTTCAATTTCTTAATATTTTGGTAACTCACCCAACGTATTTCTTCTGGCTTGTATGCCGTTCTCCACTTAATAGTCTCCTCCAACATTTTCTGGGCTTTATCAAGATTCCAGTTTCGAGCTTCTAAATACCTCCTCAGGCATGCATCTGTGCAAAATTTTAAGCTTCGACCAGAAAGTGGTCCAAGAGCATCTCTTAGTTGTCTAACCTGTAAGAAGAAATATAGTTCTTTCTGTCAATACCTAATATTTATGCTTCTTAAATTGCCAAAATCAAGTTTCCTCCCTTAATAAACAAAAAATAATATACCCAGAGTTTGGTTTCTTATGATTTCTAGTAATATGACTTCAATACGAACTACACCAGGTGAACCATCTTATGTAATAAAACTAGCATATATAACCTTCTTGTGTTACCAAACAATCCGAAGAGTGAAGCACAGAGAAATTTACTGGATATGGAAGAAGGGATTAAACTGTGCATGTAGAAACAGTCAAAACAATGAACCAGAAAGAAATTTACATGACTGGTGAAAGGTCACAAGTCATGCATGCAGTTCTTTATGGGAAATGTTTCTTTATAAGCTACAGGATTATTGTCCTGGTTGTTACCTTTGTGTCTCGCTCTGCAGTATCAATCTCCTGATGGTTCTGAGCCCTTCTCCTAAACATAGTGACTGCCAAGTTGATAAGAAAATTCTTAACATCGGCTGAAAGGAGGACAATATAGGCAGCAGTTGTCTTGCTAAAGTTGATCTTGAAAGTAAAATAGCCATTGACCAACAGCATAAAAGAAAAGGCAGTGAACATTTATGGAAAGCTGCCCACCACATGATTATAGGCAGATAGTTTCTAAGCCTTCATGCAAAAGCCATCAACGTAAAAATACAAATTGCAGAAATTTGTTGAAGCAAAGTTTCTCTTTCAAACTTCTGGGTGACACTGCACCAGAACCGTTTGCTGAGATAATTGATTACACTAACAGATATGATAAACTGACATAGAGAAGCTCGAACTTATAGTGAGCAACTAAGTTCCAGTTGACGAAGTTGACATGGCAAAAATTGCAAGGCAGTAGGATAAAACTTCAAGTATGCTAGATGTTTCTAGAAGCAGCTCTCTCATGGTGTTTTCTTTGCCTGGCCACTTGAATATTTAAATGCTTCTGGATGTAACAAAGCCAGGGACGAGTTAAGAGCCCTTGTGTAATAATGGATTCTCTCATGTTTCCATGACTAAGTATTCGAGAGATAGCCAGTTATATGCACCGAAAGAAAAGGCAATGTTTCTATCATGTCGTCCACCAAACACAAAACTCAACTCATTATTTCACAGAAACATATCACTAGCCTATAAGCATATAGAATATGTGAATGGCTTACATTAGATATTAGGTTTATCAGCATGGTTCAGTATATCATATCATACAGGCCCCAGTCAATAAATTGACATTTTGTAGAATTCTTGATAGTTCAATCATCTATGCTGCTTATGCTAAAAGTTTATTCAGAACACTTGGATAAGAGCAATCTTTCAATTAGTCATGTTCATCAGATGCTTTTTATTCTTGAAACCGCTCAGATCAGACAATTTGCTGCTAGACATCCATATGACGAGCATTTAAAATTAGAAGACGAAATGCATAATTGTTCAGGGATTGCTAGAGCTAAGTACTTGAAAATAACTGATTACAAAATTTTCATTTTGTTGAGAATAAAAATTGTCTTTTATGCTCTCATATCTGCTAAAGAGTCCAAATCCATTTACTTTGATATTGCTACTGGCATTGACAGGAAAATCAACATAAATACAAATGCATGAACAAAAACCTCTTATCAACCCAGCTATCTACAAATTTTGACTCCAAAAACATTAGATAAACTAGACATATTGGAGGAACAAAAGAAAGAAAGAAAAAGAAAAACTATAATAGAAGCCCAGGAGCTATTACTTTTAAATTATCTCAGTACTCTCGTTCATCCACTTTCATCTGGGAGAGGGCAAGGTCAAAATATGCATGCCCTCCCAAGAGATGAAAATTGAAAATGGGACTTATGCCTATGCCTTAGCCTCTGGAGCAATTTTTCATCTTTTCATTGCAATGGTCCTCAATAAAACAAATCAAAGCTTGACTCTACATGGAAGATTAAAGGGGAATCTGAACACACGGATTGCTACCTTATTGGCCCATGCGACAGACTCAAAGAGCCTTGAGAATGATATATAGCATAAATAATCAGTTTTAACAATCACAGAAAACCAAATCAGACAGGAAAAAGATTAAAAGCCTTTGAAATTTCCATGACCATCGCAAACCGTGAAAAACTTGAGCAGATAAATCATAAATGACCTTTTAGCAACTCTAAAATCCAAATTCCGGCAACTCAAAAACTAGTTGCAAGAACTAAAACACTGAATCACAAAAAGACAAGAAACCCAGTAAATAACGACCAGATTTCGGGCTGCCCAACGTTAAAACTCAGCAACAAGAAATCCACAACGGCATGCAGAAGGACACTAACCAATCTGACATCAACAACTCAAAAGACAAAAAGAAAAACAGAGCTTTTTCAGCGTAGTTTAAGTGTGTAACCTTCAAACCTGAGAAACGAAAGCTGGAAAACTATAGTCTTAACACTTCCTCTCTTCTTTGAAGCAAGAAAAGAATTATTGCTGCCAAAAAAAGTGGGTCTGTTAAGATTTTCGTCTGAAAACGAAGCAGCATTCAATTCCTCAACCGAAATAGAAGCGCGGGGGCTCACATAGCATGACTTTTCGTCTGCAACACATTTATGTGAGTTAATTTTTTTTTTTTAATAGTATTTCACCAACTTTATGTGCGCGTATTGTTTATATTAAAGGGTGAAAGGAAATCAGCGTAGGAAAAGGGGAAGAAAGGAGAGGTCAGAGGGAAAACAGGGAATCATCTGTCGGCAGAGTGGGGTAGGTGGTGGACTGGCGGTGGGGCCCTTACGTCTTTGGTCAGAGATGGAGTACGTTTTCCGGGTTGACACTCGCATTTGGCTCCTTGTGTTAGAAGTCCTCATGGTGGACTTTTTCAATAGTCTATCTAACTAATAATGCTATTGTTGTTGCGTTGCGTTTGGCATACATTCAATGTGTATTGTAATTGTTAAAAAAAATTATAAAATAATTATTTATACCTAAATTTTTAGCATCAACAAAATATTCTTCTTCTTATTTTTTAGTTTTCACAATTATTAAAGTAATTTTCTTTTTCTTTTCTCTCATAATCTTTTGTCTTCAATTGTTTATTTTTTTATACTATAAAAATTATAACATTTTAAAATATAAATGAATGTTTTGTTTATCTTGTATTGTAAAATTTAGTACATGCATCGAATTTTTCAAATTGCTTTTTTTGAATAATTCTCTTAATTCTATCTTATTTGCATAATATTCTTACGCCTATCTTATTTAAATAATTTTCTTATTTGTTGCTCAAATACAGACACATTCTCAATTTGGGTCTCTTTCCAAATTAGGTCACTATAGTTTAAAAAATTCTCAACCCGCAAGATTGGTTAAAGCTCGATTGTAACAGCTTGATTCAAAATTCATATAATTTATGTCCAAGTCAACATAGAATACAAATTTTTTTTTAAAAAACAAGTAAAATAAGAACATAAAAGACCAATAAATCAAAATAAGTTATTTGGTAGACAAAAGATATTTTCAGAGAAATATGGTAGGTGAAAAAAATCAAAGAAAGTGGAAAAAAATGGGAGTTCGCGGAAAAGGGAAAAAGAAAATTGGAGAAAGTAATAGTATAAGTGGAAAGAGGCGGCTTCAAAAAGGAAAGAACCACTTCAAGAAATTCGAGAAAGAAAACTAATAATTTTTCTCCAAATATTTTATTCAATTACATTAAAAGATATTAAATTTTGTGTTTAGCTTATCCAAAAGGAAAATGTAGAGGAATTAAAGTTTTTTATACTTTTTTTTTTATTAAAACCATAGTAGCAAACACAACCTTAATGGTTATATTAACTAAAATAGTAATGAGATTTGTTCGGGATTTAAAATTCTTCCTACTTTCCCAACTGCAAAAATATAAAATTTTCATAATCAGCAGAAGCTTTAGAGCCTTAATTTTTGCCACTTAGGGGGCGTTTGGGCGTTCAGGAGCTCATAACCTATATAGATTAAAATATGATGAGATTATAAACTTCTTATAAAAGTCTCATAATATAATTTTTAAAATTCTAATAAACTCATTTATTTCAACTGTATAAGTTACGAAATTATTATTCCTAATACCTTTAGTTGAAGCTCTAGATAAATAATATATTTTTTCTATACTTATAGGTTCAGTGCAAAAATTATTATCATTTAAATCTATCTTGAAATATAACGAGAGAGATTTGGATAGGATACGATTAATTATACATGATAGCCCAGCAGGCCCAATAGGGCCCAATATGCCCAACTACAAATAAGACAGTCCACGGGGCCCCAACGTGATACGGTATAATCCAGTAGGCTCAACAGGCCCAGATTCAGAAGAGACAGCCCATAAAGCCCAGAGGTAAGTCAGCCTAGTCGACTAGTATCGACCCCATATGGTAAGCCCCACGGTCGACCTGTATCGACCTGAGGGCCGCTTCCAAAGTCTTATGATGATAGCCCATGAAGCCCAGAGGCAAGTCAGCCTGGTCGACTAGTATCGACCTCATATGGTAAGCCCCGCGGTCGACCCGTATCGACCTGAGGACCGCTTCCAAACTCTTATCATCCAAGTCTGGTCGACATGAATCGACCTCCGGTTGCAAGTTGGACAAGTTGAACCTTTCAGTAATGATTATACGTGGCAGCGGATGTGACTGCTGCCAACGGATGTAACCGCTTCCAACAACTCTGACAACCCTACCAACAACTCTGGTAGGAGCACGCTCCTACTGATATGACTATCCAGAAAAATAGGAGATTGCGCCACCTGGCACAGCCCCGAGATCTGGACAGAAAATGACTCCAAACCCCTTGTTATGGGAAAAAACCAAGTACATCTGATAAGGGTATTTGGGTAAAATCACATCCTCATCAGACTATAAATTCTACAAACACCACCACGCTCAAGGTAATGCAATTATACTATTCACTACTCACTTGCTCTATACTCTCCGTTCCACCGGAAACCTAACTTTAGCGTCGGAGTGCCTTAGCCGGGGCACCTCGGCTAGTTCACGTGTGTTCTTGATTGCAGACCTCAAACCCAATAACATTCAAATCCACCGGAGTTTCGGACCGACTAGCTCTTTGCAGCATCAATACAATAATAGAATTCTCTTTTGATTCTTTACTTATTGAAAAAGAACATAGGAAAATGAAGAAATTGAAGTTTTAACGCATGACTTTTAATTGAAAAATTAATATAACTATAAGTATTTTTATTGATATTAGAACTTATTTAAATATTTCAAAAATTTATTTTAAATCATAATTTTATTTGATCTAAATATTTTAAGATTTTATTTTAAAATAAAAAATAATATTTTTTAATGTGTAAGGTTTAGAATTTAAACTCAAACAGCCAACTGCATATGCATTT
>JACGDI010005305.1:527299-541516 GCA_014898725.1 Jacaranda copaia
TTAAGCTAATTGATTTGTACATGATGCAAGTTGCATTATAAAAACATTTTCTTTCATGTGTTCTTGTGCAGTCTGATTCAATGGCCGGCCTGTATGTAATACTATTTGTAAGTACTGCAAGTTGTCTACTAGCTGTTTTGACAGTCAAAAGGGTAGCTTGATTTTAACTACTGATCACTTGAAATTCACATCATACTGCAATATTGTTTGTTTCTCTCTGGATCTGCGTTGCTTTGTGGAAGAAGATCAGCTATGGCGTATTATGCTGCTCTTGTTTCACTTGTGGAATTACTTGAGGACATCATCCATCATGATCGATATCCCACCTTTCTTTTTGACAAACAACAAATTGCATCTGTCCATGAAAAGTTCGGCCATTTGCAAGCACTACTGAGAGATTTTTCACCAAAAGATGAAGGCGGCACAGCTGATTGCGTGGAAAGACGAATCAGAGATGCAGCATATCAAGCACAGGATATCATTGAGTCTCAGATTTCAAATCTGATTAATCCTCAACAACTTCAAGACTTGGAGAAGGTGAAGAAAGAAGTTGATTCCATTGTAGAAGAGGTGATGAGGATCAACAAAAGCCACACAGCTGAAGATTTACAGCTAAATTATATTGATTCTGCAGATACTGTAGCACCAAAACAAGAATCAAATGGTGGAAATACCATGGTGGAGTTTGATGGACCTCTAACATCAATAAAAGAAGAATCGTCCAAACTTGAGGTCATTTCAATTGTCGGGATGGGGGCATTGGTAAGTCCACTTTGGCTAGAAATATATTTGATGATGGACTTATAGTATCTCATTTCGATTGTCGTGTTTGGGTCACTATATCTCAAAATTATAGTCAACGAAGAGTTCTTCTAAGTATTCTAGATTCCATGAATATAAACAATGAATTAAGTAAGAAGGAGAATCAAGTGTTGGCACATCACACATACTAACATTTGATAGGAAGGAGGTATCTCATTATAATGGATGATATGTGGGATACAAAAGTTTGGGATGATTTAAAGTGGATATTTCCAGATGATTGTAAGAGAAGCCGAATTATAATCACTACTAGGCTATCAAATATGGGTGCTTATGCTGACAGAAATGGATTTCTTTATCAAATGCAATTCTTGAATGAGCATCAAAGTTGGAATCTATTTTGCAAAAAGGTGTCTTGTCCCCCAAAATTGGAGGATATTGGACGGAAGATTGCAAACAAATGTCGAGGACTTCCACTTGCAATAGTTGTAGTTGCAGGACTCCTCTCCAAAGCCAAAAAGACACGAAATGATTGGAAAGAGATTTTAAGAAGTGTTAGTTCAGCTGTTACAGAAAATGATGAACGCTGTTTAAAGATACTTTCTTTGAGTTACAATCATTTGCCGCATCATTTAAAACCATGTTTTCTATATCTAGGAGGCTATCCAGAAGATTATGAAATTCGTATATCCAAACTGATCAAGTTATGGGTTGCTGAGGGATTCATAAAATCAACTGGATCAAAAAAACTTAGAAAAAGCAGCGGAAGAGTACTTGGAGGATCTTGTGAGTAGAAATCTTGTTTTGATCACTAAGAACAAGTCTGATAGCAAATTCAAATATTGCAGTATTCATGATGCTTTGAGGGACTTATGCATGGACAGAGCTCGTCAAGAAAATTTTCTTTATATCCTAAATGGAAAAGATCACTCAAATCCAAAACCCACCAGGAATGTAAGCCGTTTCTATATTCATCCTTCTGACTCAAAGTTCATACAAGAAGCCAAAGAGTATGGCTCACACGTTCGTTCTATTATTTGTTTTTACAATGCTATGTATTTTTGGTCATTTGCATCAGACTTTAAATTATTGAGAGTGTTGGATACAGGAGAAATAGTATTCTACGCATTTCCTGATGAGATTTTGAAACTGTTACATTTAAGGTACCTCGCCCTGCGAGGAGATCCAGAAGACGGCTTCAATATTCCTCATTCCATATCCAAGCTTCAAAATTTTCAAACATTAATTGTTATTTCATTGATAGTATTTAGCAAAGGATTTGGCATCTCACTACTATCTCACCTCAGACATGTTATGGTTACCAACCTCGTGCTGCCACCCGTTCCTCACGCTATCCTAGGAAATCTACAAACACTCACAAAATTGACAGATGTCAGGTTCACCGATGCGATCATTGAAATGATTCCAAATCTTCACAAATTGAAAGTTGAGTACAGTAGAGTCACCAGCCAAAAGTGGCAGGTGTTTGGCCTCAACAATCTCGTCCGTCTTGGCCAACTCCAATCGCTGGTTATCTTGTTTCCTGATTTCTGCTTCCTGGGTCTAGACCCCTTCCCCGAGAGCTTTACCTTTCCGTTGAAACTTAAAAAGTTGACTCTTCAAGGCTGCGGACTTCCTTGGAAAGACATGACAGTGTTGGGTTCATTGCCCAATCTACAAGTACTCAAACTTCTAAGTGACTCTTTCATCGGAGAAGAGTGGGAACCTGTAGAAAAGGAATTCACCCAGCTGAAATTCCTAAAATTGGAGTTATTATCTGATCTCAAATACTGGCGAGCGCAAGCAGACCACTTCCCAAGACTCCAACGCCTTGAAATCAGCTGTTGCAGGAGCTTAGAGGAGATCCCTCTTGAAATTGGAGACATTCCGACTCTTGAATTGATTGAGGTACGTGACAGTGGGGAAGCTGCGGAATCAGCGCTGAGAATTCGAGAACAACAATTGGAACTGGTAAACGGTATCCTCCAAGTTCGTGTCAGTTCGGTTTCTTCAAGTTGGAAAAACTGGTAATTAAGGTGCTTTGCCTATGCATTTAATAATATCTTTGATTATTTAAATTTAATAGGTTTAATTAGCTCTTTGTGAAAAAAAAAAAAAATAGCTCTTTGTGATTTTGGTACAGTTCATATATGCTGTCTATTTTTAATAAATAAGTTGTTCTCAATATTTGGAAATACTTTTTGAATATGTTTATGATATATGCTCCAAAAATTTATTCAAAGTATTAACAAGTAAATATAATAATTAGTTAACACACACGTGGTATGTTTTTAATTTGTTTTACCTAATAAATGCAATAATGACAAAATATAAATTGCATGTCACGATCAGAAATGAAACAAAAAAAAATAAATCTAAGTGTTATTATATAAATTACTTTTTTTGGATTGAGTCTCTCTCGTGCATGAGCTTTTCTTTTCCTTTGTGATGGGCTTGCTTTTATTTATGATCTAACCGCGAGATATTTGTCATACCAAGTTATACTGAAGAAGAGAACACGAAGAACTACAAGAAGAAGAGGCTTTGGAAAGTAAGGAGGAACTGCAAGGTGAGGAGGCTCTCGAAATTGAGGACGAGCAAGAAAGATAAGCCTAGAAATTGATTTATTTAAGAGGTAGACTGCACAAACCATCTAAGCATTTGGTGGGAACCATATATGCTTTTTTTTTTTTTTTTGGGTCACTAATAGAATATATTATTTAATGATTTGTGATGGTTGGAACTTGGCAACTTGCTTGGATTTTCGGCTTATTACATAAATATTTTATTTGGTTTTTGAGATGGTGTTATTTTAATGACTTAATGTACAATGATGTGGATGATTAAAGTGACTTGTTCTTTTACAATTTATATTTAGATCAATGGTTTAGCAGTCAACATTGTTGTATAGAAGTGTGATGATGACTAAGTTGCTAGTTTAAATTTTGAGATTAGATCATGAACTAATATTGTAAATAAATTTCGAGATTGATTGGAAAGATGTTTAGAGATGAAGCTAGAGCTGCAGATATTAGCGGATTCAAACATAAAATAGAAATAAATATAGACATAGAATTAGAGACGTGTTAAATCTATGTAATTAAGGTAGTTGACAAATTTAGAATATTATCACTCATAACAGATTTTAACTTATAATCTCATTCACATTGTTTGTCTAACTAAGCACTAACCCTTGTGTATTTATATGGAATAGATGTGATTTCAAGAAGAGATTGAAGGTGATTGAGATTTGAGGGGCTGAAGTTGATGTCAAAGAACAAAAAGATTGGTCCTGACATTTACAACTTGAAGGAAAGCCAGGCTATGTGGAAAATTGTGAACTCTTTGTGATTTTGGTACTTAGGTCATGTTGTCTATTTTTTAATAATTTGTTGGGTTGTTGGTATTGATCCTAAAACTTGTTGATAGAGTACAAGTGTATATATATTGATAATGTGCACGTCTGTATGATAAAAGGAAAGTTTCTTAAAAGACTGTTTTGCCCCTGAATTACATCAAAAATGATTAGAAGTAGACTTTGAGCTTTGTGTCTATTTGTTCAAGTCAATAGCCGATCACATTTGAATTTAAACCTTTCAATGATCGGCACGTTGAAAGATCATGTAATGCCACATTTGATAAATAGTAGATTGTCATCTCATTCATTAATTATAAATATTCTTTTATCTAATATAGAAATATAATTAAATATTAATTCAAACAAAATACATTCATGTTGGAATTATGGGATTCGACCTTTCTACCAATCAACTAAGAAACCCCACATCTACCTCTGAAATTTTGCTCGGACCCAAACCATGAAGTTGACAAAGTGAGTTTAACCAAAGTCCAACTTTAATTCGACCTTTCAACCTGAGAAACAAATATATTTATGTCAATTCTTCTGACATCATTATGCCTGTAATATTTTTTTAATATATAAAAAGAATAATAAAATTACTGACATCATTATATCTGTAATATTGTTTTAGTATATAAAAAATAATAAAATTACGTAAAGAAACATGAATTTGTGCTCTGCAAACTTTGGGGTTTGCCAATTCTGCATTTTGCCACAAGCAATTCAATGTTGCCTCAAAATAGAAGTCGAACGTGGCGCGAACAAACTTAGAGCTCAGCTAGACTCACATCCACACCTTACTTGTGCTGGTACTGATATGACAACATTTCCTTTTATCATCCCCTCGTTTCTTCACACCCATTTTCAAGTCTTTCTCGCTCCCGCCTCTCTCTATCGTTAATATCTTCTTTTTTTTCTCTCCAAATTTCAGCTATATTCCCTGGCAATATACGCGGGGAGTTCTGTGCCTTCCGTCTCTCCAAATGGAAGTAAATTCTGTGGAGAAGCTCCATAGATTTGTGAGCAATAAACTCTCAAGTCCATCCCTTCGATTTTTTGGGAGCTCTAATTGCCTGCGATGAACTCTCCGACCGGAGTTTATATAATGTTACAATTTCACGCTTTGTCTGATATGGCTTTTGATTTCACTTTACCTGCAGTTAATTTCTCGTGCATTTCAAAGATGCCGCATGTTAGACGATCTCTGCAGATTATCGGTTTCTCTCAGACCTGCGCCTCCATTTGTTCGAATCTCAGGCATATACGGCACATCTATTTTACACTGATATGAAATTATTGGACCTCCTACTTTAACAGTGAAAATCATTTATGGGAGATACGATTCTATGTGATAGAATGATCGCACTTCCCAATTGTAGCATATTCTGTGTGGTTGAGCAATGTACAGTTATGACTCCATGTCTTTGTAGATTTTTCTAGTAAATATTGTTTGTGTTGAGAGATTGAAAATGCCCAAGTATTTATAGATTTTAACAGTTTTTGAATTTCAACTATGATGCTGAAATGCTGGTAATGTTTTACATTGGGTTGAAATTATCTTTTGAAATGATGCAACGATGACTTTGGCTAAACTCTGTTGTTTCTGGTGCTTGTGGTGATGGAAATAGATAACTTTTGTGACACTTTATCTTGATATTGGTTGGAATAAGAGTCACAAAAAATACAATTGTGAATGAAACATGCAGGATAGAGTTGCAAGAATTGTAGAAGTGTGAATGACTGAAAATTCAATAACTTGGATTGCTAGGACATTTGATGAAATTGTCATTTCTTCTTCTTCAACAGTTTCGGATACAGGCATTGGGAGCGCTTTGGAGGAATTTCAGGAACTGAAATACCAATATGATCCCATCTTCACTAGTAAATGGGGTAAGTAAAGCCACTGATGCATTAGAGGTTCATCATGTCCAATAAGAAAATTTTCTCATCCATAACGAGAAAGTTAAGATTGGAGCTGGCGCCATCACCTTTTGAGTGGGTAATAACTAGTAAGGTACATTGTTTTGCCTATGAAGAAAAAGTTCTGTTAATTCTGTAGCACAAATTTGAAAGTTATTCAGTAGTCAGATATGAAGCAGGCAGTTGTCATATGTAAGTCCTACTATAAACATGGAACTCTTGCCATCCTTTTTTATTCTGTATCCTGGAAATTCTGCCCGAACACCATCATTTGCGTTGTTATTTTGCTTGTATTAGTGGCTAATCATACTTACTTTAAAATGACGAGGAATGAAGAGTGGCTGCTGATTGATGATGTGTTCATTAATGATACCTGCTAAGAATATTATACTATATTTTAACGGTCTTAATGTGATTCCAATAAATTTTCAAGAATTATTTACTATTCCTGCTTTGATGTTGACAATATTTTGAGATTATGTTCCAATGATGGTCTGACTAATTGTGCCACTGACTGCAGATGGAGTTCTTTGTGTCGCTACAACAAGTAAGTTCCACGTCGAAATAAGTTTTCCATTAGGAAATTGTCAATTCCCATACAAAATGTATAGGCCACTCCTGGATTCTATGACAAATACTTGCTAATTGTCGAGCTTTCATCTCATGTGATGTGCATAAATAACTACAGATTTCACCTTCAATAATTATTACGACAGTATTCGAATCCTCCACCACAAGTACTCCATGAGCTTGGTAAAGTATAGTTGCATGAAAAAGTAAAATGCATTTGTTTGATATGATCGGAGTATATCATGACACTTTAATGTTTGATAATCTATAAAATGCTAATGTTTCAAACTTTTTACATTTTCTACAATACTAAATTGATGGAGTTGGACTGGTGATGAATTTGATGGCATGTGTTTGCACTCTCGGTAGTTTGGTGTTTGACTGAAAACTTAGGGAACAAATCTAATTATGGCAACGCTTAAAATTGATTAGATAATAGAACAATCAGGGTACTTGATTGCTTATTAGTGTGCTGGAGTAAACAACTCTTTCCAAGCAGCTCCATATCCTAGTTATGGCAAACTTGGAGGACCAAGATGCAATTACATCTTATGGTTTTAGAATTGGACTGTGTGAGATAAGGACAACTTTCTGTAGATATGCATCCGCTGCACAGTCCATAAAACAGGTGTTACACTTACAAAGAGGTAGAGAGAGGACTGTTCAGATTTAGCTTCTGATCTTAATAATTTGCCAGAAGAATCTATTTCTGATATCAAGTGGAAAATGATTTTGTCAGTTTAGTGTTATGGTGACAACAGCAAATTGGTTGAATAATTAAGTGTTTTCGCATACCAAATACACTGGTGATTACACAAGATTTCAGTTCCAGGCTAGCCCTAGGCTACACGGTTGTGGTGATGATAGGAGACAGAAATTGTTTGCATGGTGGAATGTTTAGGCTGAACTTGTTTCACAGCATTAACAGTTAGGGATGTTATAGAGTTAAAACTCATTAAGTTTTGTTCATGAAAGAAAGAGCCTTGTAGCTCTTCTTACTGTTAATTCCATCCTTAATCTATCACTTTCACTGAAGGCATCTCTGATAAAGAAATATATCACCTAAAATTTGACTTGAAAGAAGTTGTTTCGTCTAGAAGACTGGTGAGGCTACCATCAGCGATAAAGAATGGTGCAACATTCAGGCAATCTGTTCCCTCCTCTTTGGTATCAGCAATGTAGAAACTGCTATGCGACTACCGTTCTGACACGTTATATTACTTTTGTATTCTTTTTCAGTGGAACTGAAGTATCCTTGTCAATGCGTGAAGAGATTGACGTCCTAGTAACAATGATATCGGCCTTTATCCAGAAGGTTGAATTCTTCATCTATATGGTTCAAGTGATTGAATCAAATATAAGTTGAGTGGCTGACCTAATATTGAATCAATTTCCTTGTTCTTTTCTGCAGATGCTTGTTCTAAAAGCTCCTGTACGTTCTAACCACCTTTTTTTTTTTATTCAATGTATTCTCTGCTTGGACTATTATTTTCTCTCGAGGTGTGTTTAACATTTCCTGATGTTGTATCGCGTGAGTAGAAGTGACCATCAACTTAGATGGTGGAATGTGTAACTCAACTACAATCATGTGCATGGACTACTAAGTATATGCATGCATCTATTCATGTGTTTTTGAAAAACACCAGATTGATCTTGCTCCCCTAATTCACATGCTTCAATGTGAGAAAGCATTTATCACCTTTAATTTTCAAGATCGATATTGGAGTCTATTCACTAGAAAACATATACTCTTACATAATTGACAAATTTAAAAATAGACCTTTCGGCATGTAAAGAACATATTTTAGAACATCATGAATGATTTCAATAACATTATAGCCATAATTTCCGCAATCATTCTGACGATGGATTATCTGCTGCCTTGTTGATCATTTGTGAATCTCCCAGAAGATTGCAGTTGAACTCTCAGTTGAATCTTGTGCTGGAGTAGAATCACAGTCGAAAAGTATTATTCTGCAAAGTGCATGCAGCACCCTACCAATGCATGCAGCAAACATTGACTACCTGAAGTTGGGACTTGAAGACTATGTTTCCAAGCATGGAAACAGACTGGTTCAAGCGTGCTCTTGCTTCTCAGCTGGGTGTGTTCTAATTAGTATTTTTCAGTTTTCTTCCGTATTGAAAATTGTAATACTTTTGCACGTAGTCCACATTCATCAAGGCCTCCCACACTTGGGTTGGGTGTGAAATAAAATAATGTCTTTAGGTGCAATATAAATTTTCATATTTCCCAAACCTAATTGCACTATTTTGCATGTGCCCCTTCTGTCAACCAGAACTGACTTAACGGGTAAATCCCAGAATTAGTTTGACATAATTGCATAATGTGATGCTACGTAGTTGAAGCGGTTTATTAACGCTCTGAACATGTCTCTACATAGATGACGTCATTTATGTGAGAAGGTTTTTAGTCGTTATATAGGTGGATCTTTTGCTGATTGGATTTCCGATATTATCACCTTTATCTGGGACATCTCATAACTTGGATTTTTTCCTTGACAAAACTTTTAGGAAGAATCTCAAAGTTGGCACTGGGATAGCTTGTAACAGAGGAAATCAACAAAGTGGAGGACATGTGATGGAGGTCGTGGTCATTATTAGCGAAATACCAATGTTAGACCAATCCTCCTGCTTCAGGTTATATGGCAGAAGAACAGAGGTTTGTTCTGGATAAGTGTACCTTTTCACATAGCAAACATTAATCCTAGTTAAAAATTTGCAATTATTTTAAGCCATCCAATTTCTATCGCGATTTTGTATACATGCAGTCTTAAACTAACTTCAAGTTGCAACTTACCTAGGTTTGACCTATGAATTGATAGCTATGCCCATGTGGCCATATATATTTTCTTTCTTATTCAGATACAATCCGTAAATTCTGGACTGAGAACTGGTTTTAGTCATAAACACTTTTTGACTTACTCTAATTTCTGCAAAGGTCTTATACTTCAGAGATTTCTCACCCTGCTCAATGTCGCAATCATCTCTTGATGCGTTGACCAGCATTGAATGGAAAAATTATGGGTTGGTTCTGAAGAGTGTTGGAGATCAAGATGGTGTCACCTTATTAGAATGGGAGAACTTACCACCGTGCACCCACATTTACATTGCACTCCACATGTATCATAAACAGTATCCTCAAGCTTCGTGGACAACAATATATATCATACTCACAGTTGAACATTTCACGGAGCCGTGGAATCTTACTGTATCGTACTTGGCGGTGCATATATATTCTTTTCTCTTGTTTGCTTCTTAACTTGCTTCCAGGGTAATGATACTGCCTCGCACAAACAGCAACCAAATCGATAGATCCCTTACCAAGAAAGCTGTCAAGCTTGCATTGAATGAACTGAAGGAAAAGAATGCAGGTGTCTTGCTCAGCGAGCGAGCAGTCAAGGTACAATAATAAAAATCTAGCTGCAATGGTATTCCGGGAGTTAGAATCAACCAATAAAAAGTTCTTCTAGAGGTGTTATTTAAGTAGATCCTCTGTTCTTTGGTTTTGAGGTGTTAAGTAAATCCTTTCTTCTTTGGTTTTGTCCCTAATGGAAACTATGACTTCTTGGGTTAAAATTTTCTACCAGCTATCCCATCCATACATTGTCTTAAACTATAGAGAATCATCACTTAAGCGAAGTGAAAATAGTTGGTGAGCAGATTTTAAACCTTTAGATTTCTTTGTCATGTTTGAAGCATATGACTGTGACTTTTCCGGCATTACCATGCGGTCCATCACTTCCTTAAGATTAACAGAGAACGTAGACTGGAAGAAATGAGCCTTTTACTCTTTCAGTGTCCATGGAGGGACCAAAGTGCGATCTGATTGGTAGAATCTAAGCAATTTGTTTGATAGGATGATGCTTATAGGTGACCATTCACATTTCATGCTGCTTCTATTTTTGTAGTATCCATAGACTCCACAATTTACATTTAAGTCTTCTAATCCCTTTTCTTCTTATAGCCATCACGCTGCGTAAATTTTCATGAGCAATACATGTTTGCACACTTTTACCTCTAGCTGTTGCCGAAGATGAAGTTCCCTTATTTTTTCCAGGTCTGCAGGTATGCACCCGATCTTGCGAAAACAATTTCAGGTCTGATACTGTCTTCACATGACAAGAATTTCCAAGGAGAATGTTTTTCTCTTCTTGGATTGCAGTCTCAAGAAAGCAATGTCCTTGAGAACTGCATCAAGGATAGGATAATTTCTGCCATAGCCAGAAATGACAGAAATCCAGGGGGAACCCGAGAAGCTCCATCTCTGTTCACAGATGATGCGCACCAGGAACATGATGGCCCAGACATGGAATATGACGAAGGTGAGGAAGCTTTTAGCTATTGGGATCTGTAAAGTTATCCTGATTTTTGTATTGCGAATACATGCAATGGAAAATTCCTTCATCTTTATACTGTTAAAAAATAAAACCTGCAAATTTTATCTCAGCTTCAACCATGAGCTTGCAAATGTGGAACAGAATTTTTAATATCTTTTGACGATTACGTAGGAATATTAAACCAGTAACTTGTCTTCTTTCTGCTACTGGGCCTTGCGAAAAATACGTAAATTAAGATACGGAGTACTAAATTTAGAAAAGAGAAAAATATTTTCTTCATAAATTCTCGTTAACATAGTGTAGAGTTGACTGAACCTAGTGCTAGTGTTCTCTATTACATACCAGGTGTACTTTGTGCTGCACGGTTATATTACAAAACTTATCCAGGAAAAAACATTGCATATAGAAATTAAAAATATGTCCAAAAGAAAAAGAAGAAAAAGACAAGCAGTGCAGCAGCCGCAATCAGGAACCCTTTTTATGGGGTTCTGCCTTGGTCTGGTTTCGAGCTTTTTCCTTCTTCACTTCACTCCCCTGAGTACGGTCAAATTCTTGCGAAAAAAAAATCCACCCAAATATCAAATTTCAACAAACTCTAAAACAATTCACATAGACACTCTCTTTAATATATGTCGCCTGATATTTTAGATTAGTCCAATAGATTCATGTTTTTGTTAAGGCAAAAATAAATCAACAATTAACTCATCAGACCGCATGCACTATTTCAGCGAGTATAAAGGTATATGTACCAGGGGCATTTCCATGGACATTTTTCTCCTCATTGTCGTCGGAAACGTTCTTGTTTCCGCCGTAGATCCCACCGAATCCCTCTTCGTCTGACCTCGTTGCGTATGCTTCCCCTAAGGAAGACATCGTGTCCCTATTCACAGTAAACCATACCAAACCGTTTAATCATCTCTCCCTCTATTGTCCTAAGTTTATTAATATTGTTATTATTATTTGGTAAAGGTAAAAACGAAGCCTGGATCTATAAAAGAATCTTGGACCACAGGAATAGTTAATGCAACAACCTTAACTTGGGACATAAACTTTGAGTTAAGCGAAGAGAAAAAAAAAGGGGGGGAAATACTAACCCGGTTTCGGATTCTGGGTCTTTTTTTGGGTTCATGTCGTCAGAGGAGTCGGGTTGATTCGGGCCGGGTGGAGCTTGTGCAAATCTGATGGTAGAAGGTATCCGGGTAATATTGTTCGGCAGAGAAGACGAGAAAAGATATGGGTGGTTCCCTCTAGCAGAGCATCTAATTGCGTTAAGCATTTCCTTTTCCTCTTCGTGGGAGTGCTGGTCAGTGATATATATGAAGAATTAATGAGTAGTTTCTGGTATCTTCACGCGTGTCCATTTTCATTTGGACAGGTGTTGTTGTAGGACGGCCTGGAATTTCACCTCGTTGATACGTGTTTCTTTGAGGTACCAACGCAGATACGATGTTGTAAAATAATATATATACATCTTGATACACAGAATGGTGTTCCAAAATAGAAATTAGATGTGCCAAAGTCTAAAAGAAACCAACATCAATGATCAACCTCTGTCAAGTGATTTTAGTCTATTTTATTATGTGAGAGATTTTATGTTTGATTTAAAATGAGTACATTGTACATTTTATATGTATTTAATTATATTATATTTTAATTTGCTTAATTTGATAATAAAATAATATTAAAATGATTAACTTTATTATTTGCAAGATTCAAAATATATATATATATATAAATATTGAACTTGATAAAATGAAATGGTTGAATAATTGAAAAATGAGATTATTCAGGAATACACATTAAATACTGAAATTACGCATTGAATTTCTGATAGTAAATTCATAATAAAAAAAGTGTTTGTCATTTTATTGTTAAATAACTAATCTGTCTATTCAGCAAATAAATAATTGTTCTATATATATATACATCAATATGTATGATTTTGGACTCTCAATAATAATTTTTCTTTAGAATTCGGCTACTTGACATGCGTACATAATTTTAAAACAAAACTCTAACCATTTTCCAAGTCCAGTCTTGATGGTTTAGCATCGCAAGCCCACACTAAGCGTTATTATATATAAAAACTCAATGATGAAAGTACATGATTTTTTCCATCCGTTTCAACACACGATAGAAAATTTTTTATTATATTGAGTGTGAAATAAAATTATATCATATCAACATAATATATACTTCACTAATAACGTAATATATGATCTTTGTCATTTGATGCTTTTGTATGAAAAATTTCTATGCACGATTATCCTTCTTATCAATGATTAGTCTACGAACTCATGAGATGTAATCTACATGGTTGTCTAATTGCTTTCGATAAACACAAACTTACAAATAATAATGTTAGTATTTCACATTATGAAGTTCTTAGTTGTTACATGCCTATACTACGATTTTTTAATACATTGTGATAATATTTAGAACAGCATGAAATTGCCCTGGTCTGCATGTGCTTGTCACCTTTTTCATTTCATTGCATCCATTTTACACTCCTAATTTAAGCCAAATTTGTGCACTACTGTCATGATTTTGGTGGGTCTTTCTTTGGTGAATCTTTTGGGTCACACTCTCTTAACTGGACCAAAGTCCAGGGATTGAGAGACGGATGGGCCATTAATGCTTTAATAGTGGCCTTAACTCTAAACAAATTATTTTAGGAGAAAATAGTTAATTCCCACAGAAAATATTCCGACAAAAAACAATTCGGACAGAAAATAGTAATATTTATCTGTGTAAGTGTAAAATTTTTATTAAAATATCTTATAAAGTATTTTGAAGAGATGTTTTGAAGATATACAAACAATAAAAGATTCATTCGATTTCCTATAGATTTGAACCCTAATCCTAATCTTGGCCTCTCAATCATCTTCATCTTCATCTTCCTCTCTTGCAAGCCTATGAACTCCATTGTTTCAAAAGCTAATAAAAGGGTCGATAACAAATCCAAAAACTTACAGTGGCAGTAAAGTACTGAGTCCTAAAAATGCTATAAGAAAAAAGGCAGGCAATGTCAGGGTCATGAATACCATTTCGTTCAATGGGAAAAACACTGCAGCCAAACGAAGGACCACCACAGAATGGTCCCCATTTATAACGTCAGCAGAATCACAGCCCAGTAGTCAGAGTAGACTTTATGCAGCAAACTAAGCACAGTACAGATGCAAAAGGATAATCTCACCTCAAAATCATTACCGTAAGCCTGTAACAACACTAACCCCCCACCCCCAA
>JACGDI010005305.1:541533-585639 GCA_014898725.1 Jacaranda copaia
AAAAAAAAAAAAAAAAAAAAAAATTCTCTTAAAGACATAATTAAGCACATACTTAGTTTCCAACATAATGCCCCAACTGTAAATGTTCTAAGGTTAGCCCATCTTAAGAAACGATCAAGAATATGATCCATGGTTTCAGTTCATAGATATCAGGGTGCCTGTCTTTCTAGTTTCTTCGTAGAACTGGTGTCCTAAGAACAAATGAATCTGATTCGAGGTTTCACAAATGGACTTCCGAAAGAAACTATGTCAGATGCCAAGCCCCTCTTCACCAAAACCATATTCTATTCTTTTTCTCAAAAGATAGTGAATGTATTTTAGCACTAAAAGAACTCTAAGCACAAGTCTCTTAAGGCAAAATGGCTGGTCTAATTGGTCACATCACTCTGTTTCAATTTATATTCAACACTACCACTCCTGCAGACCCCATCATTTTGCACATTGTTTTACTTAAGAGGAGACGGGATATGATTCCACAGTTTTCTGCTTCCTTACCTTATGACAGAAGTGAAACAAGAGGGCTTTAAAATTTTTTGAATGAAAGGGACAATCATAAATGCCAATATCAAGTACAGTGATAACCAGTAGAATGGGGTAGAGGCCCTAGTTCATGGGCATGGCAAAATGGCAAAGCAAAGAGGTATCACCACTTCAACACACCTCCAAACAAGTCATTATCCATGAACCCAACTCTATAGCAAACCTGAAAGAAAGTGACATTCTTGTTCTGCTGCACATGGAGAGCCCAGTTTCACAAATCTTACAAGAAATAAAACTTATAGAAATGCTTAGGTAAGCCACACATCAAGTCATCCATCAGCATTGCTTTGCAGACATTCACTTCTTGAGAGATTGAAAAGCAGACAGCTTAGTACTAAACACCAATAATTCATAGTCATATGCACAATTACATTCTTATCTGGTCACCCACAAAAAATAAAAAAGAAAATTGGAGATAAATCATTCCCCTCATTATGCCCAGTTAAACTAGAAACAAAAGATAGCATTCCTTAAAAACACTAATCATATCAACAAATAACTAGAAATTCAAGCTGCAAAGAGTTAAACAAAATGAGTTGGCCCAAAAGCTTAAGAACTATCAATCTATCTATACTATTATGTCTTCCATCTACTCCTACTACTAAAATTGGACTAAAGTTTAGCTTCATAACTTGGATCAAGATAGTATTAGTTCAATTCACAGCAAACCGACAGTAACAATTTTTCTATTTCCACACCAGAGATCCAAAAAAAGATTAATAAAGGAGTGGAAGAAACCAATCAAAATTCAGTTCAATCCAATCATCGCCACGAAGAAACAGTGAGAAGAGGAACATCATTCCAAGCTAAGCTCAGAAACCCAGGAGGAGAAGAATCAACAAGCTTGTACAATGAGCTGCCACTGTATTTCCAAATAAGTATTTGTGCTTGGCTCAAAGCATAATGGCTAAACACCAATGGCTGAAAACCGGCGCCTTCCATCAAAAACCTCCAGCTTTCTTTATCTTCCATGCGCTCTCTTTTTTGTTCCTCCGGCCCAACCACTCCGGCTATTCTACGACCAAGCAACAATCTTTCCACCTGGAGGCGCTCCGGCGAGTCCCGGGCCAGGTTCGGTTCGAGCGATTCGAAGATCGCAGTGTAGTATTTGAGCGCATTCTTAACACGGTGTATGAACCCAACCCGGTTCAAGCTCACTTCGTATTCACCCAAAGTGACCACGCATGGATTCAATGACTTTGCAAGTTTGAGAGCAGCTTCAACGCCTTCATTACTCTCGTCGAGCAAATTATACAATTGAAGCATAAAGTTCACTGCCAAAACCTCATCCGGTTCGACCCGGAAACTCGATTCGTTCAGTTCGTGAACTGGGCTCAAAACCGACTCAAACTCGAAATTCAGATCCAACAGCTTGGCAAAGTCTCGCAACCGATTCCCTGTAGCCAAAAGCGATGCTGCTGGAGAAATCCCAAGGGCCGGAGCGGGTATACCCGAAATGACAATCCTCTCTGGTTTTCCCGAGGGTCGAGTAGCCAAAGCTTGCAGAAAGGCAGCCCATTGGATTCCTTGAACAATCCCAAAATCCACTATGTGAATCTTCTTGGCTTTCTCCGTGGCTTCTAAAATTGCTTGGTTCGCCGTTAAATGAGCAAATTTAGAGTACGGGCAGGCATCGTTCAGGGCCTTGTATGATAAAGTGAACTCCTCAGAGGTATTATCGTAAATGGTAGCCGTTTTCTCTGCTTGACGCGAGACTCTGCTGTAAAGGGCTTCCGAAAAGTAGTACGAAACTCGCTCCAGAGGATCTCCCTGTTGGGACACTGATTCCCGGAGTCGGATCAGTGATTTGACGGCGGTTTCTGGGTCCGACTCGGAGAGCCGAGCGCACTCTATTAAGGCTTTTAGAATTGGCTTTGCTTTAGGAGAAGGTTCTGGTGAACTTGTGGAAGCACCAGCCGTCAGTGCGACGTCGTCTTTGGTGATTATTGGCTTGGATTCTTGCAAGGTAGTTGGCTGCGTTGCGGGTAGAGTAGGAGCGGAGGAAGGTGGGACCCAGGCGGGGGTCGGCGGAGGATCAGAGAAGATAACTCGGTTGAGATCGGAAGGTGGAGAAGAGTTAATGCTGAGCCGGCTTGGAAAAGGATCGGTAGGATAGAGATGACTAAACTCAGAACTGGTCTGCCACGCGTCGCAATCGGTCTGGAGGTTGGAGCTCTCCGTCGAATCTCCACCACCCATTAAGCTCTCCATCCACTCATCCGAGTCGAACTCGCCCCCCGGCCCACCGCACAAATCCGAGAACCGGAACCCACTGGAGTGGTGGTCTAGGTTAGGGAACTGAAACCCGGGTTCGGCAGTTTCAGGTCCGGCGGGGACCTGAAACGGGTCAGCGAATCCGCCATAGCTAAGAGGGGTGGAGGTTGGGGTTTGTGGGTGAGCAGAGGCGGCGGCAGCGGCGGCGGCAGAAGTTGTAGCAGGAGGCCAAGTGGTGAGGCAGAAAGGATTAATGGTGAGAAGTTGTTGCTGGTGCTGCTGTTGTTGCTGCTCCTGTTGCTGCTTCTGCTTGATAACTTGCTGGGCAATTGCCATTAGATTTCCACTATCTGTACACATGTATGCCATTCTCAAAATCTCACATAGTAGAGTAGGGCACTGATAAGAGTGTGAAATCCAAGTCCAAGCAAGAAACTTTACCGCAGCAAGAGAGAGAGAGAGAGAGAGCGAGAGTAGTTTGAGTGAGAGTGGCGAGATGTAGAGGAAACAATAAGGGGTGGGGGAAATAACCGGACTGATCCAAAAATTGCGACTGGCTACTTGCACCTCATACTGGTCTACTCACTCTTTCTCATACAAATAATATAATTAATATATATTTATATTGTGGGAGGGTTGGTTATCTTCGTGTCTTGGCAAAACATAATTAAATATGTATTTATTATTCTTTTAATGTTAAAATACGATTTTTCAAGATATTTTTTTATTTTTCATTGTTCTCAAAAACTTCCTATTTTTTCATATATACATGTATATTTTTTTATTATTTTTATAATAAAAAATATTTCTCAATTTTATTTTCACCTTAAAACTCAATAAAAGGGTATTGATTTAATCGTTATAAGTAAAACAATATTCCTCCCAAAATAATATATATATATATATATATATCAAACTCTTCAAAATATTTTTAACTTATTTTCTCAAAACATAAATAAATATTCATCACATTCTTTAACTTTACTTCCAAAATTCATTTTTTCAAAACATATATAATAATCACCCCAAATAATCAAACATTTGCTATGATTTTGGGAGTGGTTCTTCACCTTCATCAAGCTAGATACATCGGATTGAGTTGAGCAAATGAATCGTATAGAATAATGTTTTTGAATTCTAGAATTATAATAAAGTATTAGGATCGTTGATATGATAACAAAATTCTTAAAGGCTTAAAATCGTGATCAAAATAATGAGAGAATATTGGAGAACAAAAATGTGGTTGTTTAAATTGTGTGTCTGAAATTATGATCAGTATTGAGTATTTATAATGAAATGTTATTTAACAAGCATATGGTCAATAATATGATACAACTTAAGTGTCCACATTTAAATGAATCAAGATTGGAGACATATTGAATCGGATATCCAATCATATAAACTTGCTTTTGACTTGATAAATAAACATTGGAGATGTATCGAGTTGTATACTCGATTGTATAAATTTAAATTAATTCAAGAATCGAAAACAAAAGGTAGATTTGACTCACAATAGGCAAAATTGACTTCTCTTTGAAATTCTCGTCAAACTAAATTGATTTAAGAAAGTTGTAGTTTATTGTCTTAAATTTAAGTTTTTCAAAATACTTTTTTCTGATTTTTTGTTGTTGGGCAATAGAGAGATAAACCTATTAGTAAAGAATCTTTTTTAAAAAGAATTTAAGGAGTAAGCCCTATAAACGACATACTAATTTTATTCTCCAGTGCTCGATGTAATTGCATTGTTCTTTATAGTAATCAAGACTAGTAAATTCATAATTGTTTGTATACCAGTACAAAATTTAACAATTATTACAATTCATACTTCTTTAGGCAAAATTGCAATTAAAAATAGTAAATATTTGTTTCTAAACCAAAATACGTTTATTCCTATTCTTTTCAAAAAAATATATATAACTTTAATAAATAATCGTTGATCACATATTCGAATGGGAATATGAGCTCATTCAAAACTTGTCCAAACTATTATTTAATAGAACATAAAGGCTTTGATATCAACTTACTGAGATTGGAACAACAAGAGAAATTTTAACATTTATGAATCACTCAAATAAATGCAATAATATAAGAAATTCTTTAATTTTAATAAAAAGATATAAGAGGTAAAATAGTAGCCGAAAATTCACATATCAAGGGAAGTGGACTCTAAAAATTAAAATACCAATACCATCCGTATGTATTCTAATTTATAGGATTATATTGAAAATCAATCACAATAGCAATCTATATTCCCGAGATGTATTTTTACCTCAGTGAAATTAGTTAAAAAAAGTAAAAATTACGTAAAAATAGTTCAAAGTTTTTATGAAAAATAAAATGGTGAAATAAGATCGTCACAAAAAGAGACTCTCGAAGCAGAGTGGGGTCTAAATTACCTTTATTTTTCACCTTTTTACCCGATGTCACATTTTGACCCGCCCCAAAGTAACTAATCAGACGGGCCCCACCCGTATTCCCACTTTGTGAACGTGTCAACAATTAGTCAAGCTCCTGCCCGCTGCCCGCCCAACGGTAAAAAATGAAAAAAAGAAGGCCAAACACAATCCCACCGTCCATTCCACAACCCACGGCCACGATCCCATTCCCCAACTCCAAGAATATCCAAGAAAGCAATGATGTCATTAGACGGCGATGTTGACGCGCCGTATATCGACGTGGCATGCATGAATGTGGGGTCCACCCCGCAGCTATACTCATCCGCCGCAGAGTGGGGCCACCCTCCTCCGCAGAGAGCGGGAGGTCTTGTGACGTCGCCCGGTGGGTGTTCGTGGCCCCACCAGTGAATAGGCGCCACGTCATTAATGGGCACTCCTCACTGCTGCACTTTAGCAGCGTAGGATACTGCAGAGGGAAACACTATCATTGCCTTTTCACTGTTGGTTTTCCACCATTTTCTTCCGAGGTTACGTTTTGCCCTTTTCTGTTTTTGTTTTTCTTTTTTCTTTTTCGTTTTTTAAAAATAATACTTTTTTATTCCCAAAAGAGAAAAACAAAAGGGCTGTTTGGTTTCATTTCCATTTTCAATTTCTATCATTTCTAAAATGGTGAGAATTGTTATATAATGTGACATAAAAAAAAATATATTTGGATAAAATATTTAAAAATATAATGATTATATTAATTTTAATAAATTTTAGGTGGTAAGAGATAAAATAATGTAATACAGAGAGAAAATATATAGATTATTAGGAAAATGTATATAGATTATTAGAGCATGTATTTTGAAAATTAAAATCGAAATTATGTTGGGTGAAAATTTTTAAAAAGTGATGATTTTTTTTTGAAATAGTAGAAAATGGAAAAAGTGAGTTTAGGAATAAAACCAAACACCCCCAAAGGCAATCTTTGGGTACATTTTGGCAAAACAATTTAAGTTTATCAAAATACCCTCTTTTATTTTTCATTATTCCCAAAAATTTTCTATGTTTCAATATATATATTATATCATACATATTTTATTATTTTAATAATAAAAAAATCACTCAATTTCATTTTTACTCTAAAAATTCAACAGAAAAGTATTGATTTGACAACTACAGCAAAAATTCTCCTCTCAAAACATAAACCAACATATCAAAAATTTTCAAAATTATTTTTTGACTATTCTCTAAAATATAAACAAATATTCATCACATTCTCCAATATAACCTCACATTTACCAACTGTACTCTCAAAACTCATTATTCTAAAACATATAATACAAAACATACCATTTATAACCAAATATTACAAAAACATCACTAATACTAGAATTATATTATATTGATATCATGTGATTCATATCATATTTTTATGTTAAACATAGATGAAGAGTTTTTTTTAATTTAACTATTCACATGCATGTGCTATGTGCAGGTGCATGCCCATTTTAAAAATTTTTAAGCAATACGTACCAATTTTATTTTTACTCATTTTTATCGTAAATCTGAAGTTCAATAGATATATTATACATATTATGTAATTGTTATAATTAATCACAAAATAAAACTAACAATGGGACATAAAATTAATTGGGTTTAGGGTGTAGACCAAATTTTCTAGGCGACCGGAGAAATTGGGAGAGTTTCCGACCTACGTCCACCATCAGCCAAGCCAATCAGGAGCACACAAGAGCTTCAATTACTCAAATTTATTAGAATTGTAAATGAGGTAACTTATTGATTTTTCTCTATGAATATATGTAGTTTTTTTCTTTTCCATAGCTAAAAAAATTTACCACACCTCTTAAATATAAGACTTGTTTAATTAATATATTTCAGTGTAATACAATGTATTATACTTGTAGGTAGGGGTTAGAAAATTCGGTGGAGATACCCCAGCCCTTTGCAGGGTTAACTTGTATTCTCAATCTCAATTGTATATTCATAACTCCTACCACGATAAGTTTAAGTTTAAGTTCAAGTTCAAGTTAAATAAACTTAATTTTATCTCTGCCCAACGATTTAAATCGGACCCATCTTATGGGTATATATACACATGTATTTATATGTATATATATTTGTATTTTTATGTACACATCTAAATGATACATCTAAATGATAGATGGATAGAGATACGAGGTTGATTGGTTTTATTTTTTGAAGGTATTTTCGTTATTTGGTAAAAAGAAATAGTGAAAAATTAGTTATAAGTATGAGTTTGAAAATAAAATATTGTTTGGATTTTTTTAAAAAATAAAATGATTATATAAGGTTAAAAATGAGTTGTATTTGGATATTATTGTGTTTTTGTATTAAAAGTAGTGCAAACAAGAGTAGGAAAAAATAAAATATGAAAATAGAGAGAGTGTGCACAAGTATATTTGAAAAAATATGTTGAGAATGAAAATATCTGTAGAAATAAGCGAAAAGTCGATAGCTTTCTGCTTTCATTTTTAAGAGAAAATGAAGATGTTGTTTTAAAACAAACCAAACCGCCATTAAGAGGTCTTTTCTAAAGTAAAAAAAAATAATAATAGAGAAATGAGGAAAAGGTAAGGGAATGTTTGATTATATTTTTTGTTAAATTTTATTATATGTTTTGGGAGATTGAATTATTGAAAAATGTGAAAGTTATTTTTTGATATGTTTGTTTATATTTTGAGAAAAATATTTTTTACTGTAACAATTAAATCAATACTTTTTTGTTCTATTTTTGGGGTGAAAATGAAATCGAGAAATTTTTTAATGCTAAAATAATATATATATAATATATATATGTATATATTAGACCTGGCAATTGGGTACCATAGGTAACCCAATGTTAGGTAACAACGGATTCGATAAATTTA
The DNA here is from genome assembly GCA_014898725.1 of Jacaranda copaia. Lineage (NCBI taxonomy): Eukaryota > Viridiplantae > Streptophyta > Magnoliopsida > Lamiales > Bignoniaceae > Jacaranda > Jacaranda copaia. The sequence continues at coordinate 549,578 of JACGDI010005305.1, forward strand.
CCCATTTTTTTATTAGGTATGAGGTAAGGGACCCGTTACCTGTCCTCACGAGTAACAAGTAACCGGTGGGTACCCATAGTTTTTTTTTTAATAGTTAAAGGTAAATTAATATCCAACTTATTCATTAAATAAAACTAAAAAAAAGACTACAAATTTCAATATTTATATGTATGTTACTCATATATTTATATTTATACGTGATGAGATTAAAAGTTGTTTATATTAAAGAGGGTAGTGTTTGGGCTAATTCGACTAGGGGGGTCAAATGATACAAGTGCTATATTTTTCAACGTTTGAGATCTGCAACAATAGCACATGTTAAACTAATCGAGGTGTCCCCGACGAAGGCACTCCAATGCTCAAGTTAGTTTTGATCGAAAAAGGATAATTGAATAGAATATTATGAGCTATAGTATATTTGACATTATTTGGAGCGTGGCTGGTAATGAGGTATTTATAACCTTCTTCTGGTATGTAATATGTTGAAGGTGCCCTTATCATGAGTAGAGGGCTCTAGCCCTTGTCAGGGGGTTAATGGTCATTTCTGATCTTGATATCATTTTAGGTGACATCATTTTCTACTTTTTGGTGTGAATAATATTCTGCGTAGGCGCCTCCCTATCAAAGTTGGTGGCAGGAACTGTATCGACTGTCACGCGTCATCAATGCGGAAGCATGCTGCTTGTCAGAACATTAAATGGGGCGAGGATATGAGTTAGCGCCGGAGTAAGCGATTTGATCGAGCATGGTCAAACAAATAGGGCAATCAATCAAGGAGATAGTTGAACAGGCTAAACGACTTGAAGCCTTCAATTGAATGTAGTCGAGAATAATACACTTGACCATATGGTTATTGTCGAGTGGTCTAGCCCTGCTGAGCCCAGAGGTGGTGTTGGGCCGTGCATGTTAAATGAGTCTGTTGGGCTATCCTATATCAATATATAAATATTTATATATAATCTTGCTATAAATATTTATATGTAAATATATAAATAAAATAATAAAATATATATTTATACATACAAGTTACCCATGGGTACCCACGGGTCAGGTAAAAAAAATGGTGGGTAAATTGGGTACGGATAAAATTACTCGCAATTTTTTTGGATTGGAGAAATAAGACCCATTACTCGTATTTTTTTGAGTACCCACGAATATGGGTTGAATTTTGCCAGATCTAGTACATATTGGAGAATGTATATTTTGGAGAAAAAATGTAGATATGTTTGGTGATGTTTTTCCAAAACAACATTATTTTAGAAAAACATAACCAAATAATACCTAAAGATCCTTTGCATTTGAAAACATTTTGGCACAAGGGTAAAAATGTCCCTACAATGAAATTTATCTTTAATGCATTTTTTTAGGCTTTTTTTTTTTTAAAAAAAAACATTGATTAAAGTAGTTATTGTGACTTAATAAATAATATAGTATTCTAAATGAGCACTTTACAATTTATGACAGGAACTTCTCAAAAGATGGAGAAAATCTTGCGAAGTCCGTTTCAGCAAAAATTAACAAGTTTTCTCATTTGTAATGCCAACACAAAGTCCCTCTCTTAGTCCTAATGTCCACAATTTAGTAAGCAAAATAGGTCAAAGAGGCCAACGTAATAATCCACGTGTAAAATTGCCCTTTTACCAAAACAAATTGAATTTTGAATTTGTATATGAATATGGAACTCCGTCGTTTTCCATGCCGAGCTCATTTTGGACCAAATATTTTTGGTTCAACCTGTTACTTAGATGGCTCCAAGAAAATAAAATTAATCACCCATAAAATATTGCTTGAGTGGTAACATTCAACGATATTTTAAAATAACTTAGTCAATTATAGAAAAAATTATAAAATATGAATTGAGGGTTAAAGTCACAGCTCGAATCAATATAGTAATAAAAATAAAAAAGAAGAGAGAGGAAAAAAAAAAGATACTTCTATCATATTCTCTTGCATATAATTTGTTATCAATTTTCTTGAGATTTTTGGCTACCTTGGATATTGGAGGTGCAAGGAGCTCTTAGGCCTAGGGTTTCGTCGAGGTTGCCAACATATATGGGGAAAAAAAATTATTGAATTTAAGAAAAAATAATTTTATTCCTTTATCAACAAGATTTATGTCTCTCAATGAATAAAAGGTTGGGGATATTTAAATGAAATAGAAAAAAAAAATCTAATTCTCTAAGATAAATTCTATACTACTAAAAGTAGTCCCTCATGGATTTTTGAAGTCTTACGGTTAATCATGGTCTTTGGACTTCATGACTTATTCTTTGTACCATCAAATTATATTTTAGCAATACACACAAAAAAAAAATTCACAATCAAATTAGCAAAATAGAATACGCTAGAAATTCAAACTCTAGTTGATTGATTTTTTATTTAAAAGTTTGGACTTTGAGGTTATTATAAATTTAATTTATTGAAATTTCATTCGATAAAATAAATAATTATAAATTTCCAAAAATAATAGGTAAAAATATTGTAAATTGAGCCGCTGAGCATATTGGTAATAATAGTTGATTCAATTTTTTGATATTGATGCCCACATATTTATTAATTAATCCATTAAACTGAGCAACTCTAATTAAATTTCAATATTAAATATGATCATATTGGTTGTTTGAGCTATCCAATGGAGAGTTACGAGAGAAATGACTAAGCAAACGAGTTGATTATTTCTTATAAACATGCTTCAATGAACCGAGTTAATCAGCTAATCAACAGAATATTAGCCAAAGGTCACACCAAAATTTGTCCCATGTGTGGATAACATAGTCAGTTATGGAGGAAATTGTGAAGTACGAATTAAGGGTTAAAGTCAAGACTCGAATGAATATAGTAACAAATTAAAATAATTTATAAAACACATTGATAAAATAAAATAAAATAAAATAAAGGAGGTATGTATGTTATATTCTCTTGCATATAATTTGTCTTCAATATTCTTGAGATTTTTGGCTAACTTAAACATTGGAGGGGGTTTGATTGAATTAACCTCAACGATCTAACCTTGATATTTGTAGGGATCATGTACAATGAGGCAAAAGGAGCTCTTGGGCTTAAGGGTTCGATTAGGTCACCATTATAAACGAATAAAAAAATTAATTGAATTTAAGTAAAAATAATTATATTCCTTTATTAACAAGATTTGCAACATCTCTCAATGAATGAAAGTTTGGGGGTATTTATAAGAAATAGAAAAACAAAGACTTAATTCTCTAATATAAATTTTATACTACCAAAGTAGTCCCTCGTGGATTTTTGAAGTCTTCTTGTTAATTATGTGTCTTTGGACTTCATGACTTATTCTTTGTACCATCAAACTATACTTTGAAATTATACGTATAAAAAAATAAATTTCACAATTAAACTAGAAAATAGAATACACTAGAAATTCAAGTTCTAGCTAATTGATTTTCAGTCAAAAGTTAAAACTTTGTGAATTTTATAGATTTAGTTCATCGAAACTTCATTCAATAAAATAAAATATTATAAATCTACAAAAATAATATGTAAAAATATCGTAAATAGAGCTGTTGTGATATTCGTCGAAGCAATCATTTTCCACCCCAGATAGCTATATTTTAATAGGTTTGGAATTCAATAAACTCAAATTATATTATTTTACAGTAAGAGATTTTAGTATTTGTCAAAAAAAAGAATTAATATGCTGATTCTTCCCCTCCTTATACTTAAACCAAAACAAAAAAGAAGAAGAAAAAGGAAAATTGAATGATTTTGAAACTTTGATTAAAACTAACATTATTAATTAATAGAAAATAAGAACTGCAAGGAGAAAGTGGACTTGGTCCATTTTCGCAAAGATTGGGCCCACCTATCTTGGGGCTGTTTTGGACCCACCTGCTGCGGACTAAAAAGGGTAAAGGGAATATTTTGGGCCCACCAGAGAAAACACAGCGAAAAAGCAGAAATAAAAGCAGCTGGTAATTTTTCGAAAGTCTTCTCCAACCAGCGATGTACTTGAATAGGACTCATAGCCCTTTTTAATAATCAGAAGATTAATTTTTTCATTCTATGGTAAAAAGAAAATATTAAATTTTTTTAATAATGTTGTCCTAAAACAATAATGAAAATTAATAAAGGAGGAAAAGAAAAAGATATACGTCGATATATTGCTATGAGAATTATGTATTTTTCAATTATATTTTTGTACTTTCTTTTTTTTTTTATCGCTACTTGAAATGAAATATGGACAAAATAATAATAAATTGTTTGGGCTTTCTAATGCATCAATTGGTAATGGAAAAATAATGTTGTTTTTATTATTATTAGTGCTATTACTATCATCTTTTGTATTTTTCTTCTTCTTTTTATCTTTTTCGGGAATTCAATTCGAAAGGTAGAAATTGCTTTCTTGATTAAAATAATCATTTTTTCTAATGAAGTGGCTCAAGTACTAACGTAATTGTTTAGGTTTGTTGCGTCAAAAGTAAGGAGCTTACAAGGGCACGAAACTAGAGCAGTAGGTGTGTAAATAGATATTAAATGAATTTAATATATTATTTTTATATTTGTATTAATTTAACTTTTTGAATATTCGGATATGAATATAAATTTAAAGGATATTTAAGAATAATATACAAATTTACATTCATAGGATATCGATCGAATTTGAATATATCTGCATTCGATTATAATTATTTAGATGCATTCATATTTGATTAAAGTTGTCCATATTCAAATTATTTTTTTGATATTCATATTTAATAATAATAATTTAAATATCTATTTATGAATATTCAAATATGTGAATATATGAATCTATAATAAATGCATATTTTTAATTAATAGAATGAACTATACAATTTCATTAAAAAGAAAGCAATAAAATAAATAGCATAATTTTTAGAATTAACACTTGATTTTATAATTAATTATTAGTATTAATTAATATTAATAATGGCATTTAAGTTTATTAATTATAAAGTCAACCAATAATAATTATGTTGATTAACTTTATTCTTCAATTTTTTCTCTGTATCACAATAAATTTTTAAATTTATTCTGTTTTCTTCCCAATTCTTCAATTATGATTTATATATATGTGCATATATAGATTATGAATTTTTTATTGAAAAATATAAATAATATATTATTTAATAAATAAATATTTGGATCAGATATTAAACGGATCAAATATACATTTACCATATTTATATATATATATTTATAATTAAATATTTATTAATTGAATATGAATGATATCGACTTTAAATAGATAAGGACAAATTTTGTACAAATCACAACATAAGGGGGATGGGGATGGGGTTGTTCTCTTACGAAGAGGTCGTAATGTTTCTCAAAATATTGGTACAACAAGGTTAATAGTAGTGTCGCCCCTACTATACGACAACCTCTCCCCATACTGTAGTTCCACCATGAACTTGTACTATAGGTTAAAACAAAAACTACACAAGACATTTTATATGTACAAATCTCAAAGCAAGAATGAATACAGAAAATGTACAGAGAAAGTAAGTAGATTGTATATTCTGACAAACACCTAAGTCCCTTTTGTATAGTGGTAAAAAGATTGTGTTGCAGACTTGCAGTTGCACCAAAATTCAAATCAAATTAATTATTACCAAGTTATAAAATCAAAATAGAAAACATGGTAAGTGTCAGTGTTCACAAAATCTGTAGTTACGGATTACTGTTGGTAAGTTGCATTTTTTTCATTTAATTCGTGTAATTTTCTTTTGTGGTTAACAGAAAAAATATTTAATTGTTGGATTTAACTTTCATTTTATATTTTGTGAAGTAAATTAAAAATTCGAGCTAAATGCAATTAAAAATTAAGTATTTGACATGCTTAAAGCAAAAATCGCACTCTCGAGGAGATGAGAAATAGAAGAATGAAATAATTGGAGTGTGGATGTGTCTTCCTTCCCAAAACTTTATGCGAATTAATTAGGAAGCATTCAACTTCTTTTGATAATTGAACATTCTTGGGACGTTTCAATTTATATTTTAATTAGGAGAATTTAAGTTTCCCTATTCTGATAGGACTCTTATTAGTTTTCTAGTTGCAGTAGGAGTAGTAGTCTATTGAAATGAAATTAGAAATCTTTCATAGGAAGATTTTAGATATCTTTTCATTCAGCATATTTTATATTCATACGTTTTTCTCTCAAATATGAGTTGCTAAACTCTTGTTCTAGTCTAAGGGATTATTGAAGTTTGGGTGGTCTTCAGTATTTGTGAGATTTAAATAATTTTATTCGCATTTCTTATTTCTTGAATATTTATTTATCTTTTGTTTTCATTACGAATATTCAAGTTCATTGAATTTAAGGCCCAAATTTTATAGATTAGAATATTTGTTCTGTCAATTAGAACATTAAATCTACAATTGTTTAATTGTTCTAATACTTGTGGCAAATAATATAGTTATGTGTGGGGATATGCATGATTTATGTTATGTGGATAAATACTCTAATTTAAATAAACCCCGTTTGTATGTGTTTGTTGATTAGGGCAGGGTCTCTGTGGTTTTTAATATTATTGATAAATTAAATTCTAGTAGTGTTTTTTTAGGGCTATTTATTGGCAAGGGAAATAACTAACGAACTTTTTTTAGTTACTGAGATCGTAAGGAGATATTGGTTATTAGGGCATTCAAGTAACCATAAGAAAAGAGGAATTTAGCTTTGCATCAATTATCAAAATTTGTGAACCAAACTCAGATTTTACCGTAGGCTAGATTTCATTCTCATCGATTTCTTATTTAATTTATTTTACTTATGAGATTTTAGGTTTTTCGTTTCATAAAAATCCCTCATCTTTTCTATTTTATTAATAAGTTTGAAAGAAATAAAATTTAATGATTCATGTGGAATATGACTCCGCTTATCACTAATTACAAATCATACATTTAGAGTAAGTATTTATTTTTATTGAATTCGACACCCATCAACTGCTGTCAATCTTTTCAAGATATAACAAAGAAGCATTTATGAAATTTCTAATATATGTCCTCCACTTTCCTCCCTCCTCAACATACGTATATGGATGAAACTTTCTTTTTTCTGAAAGCTTATGACAAATGCAAGATAATATGTATCTTTATTAAAATATTCAATAGATAAAAACTCCACAGAACGAAGACATACATAGAGATTTTATAGGTGTTTTATTGAACCAACTCTATGGAGACAAAATATGAGTAGACTAAATACCGTATGAAGTTTCCGATAAATTTACCACTGATTCATCAATCTGCAAGTGGGAGCTGTCCATATATAAATAGTGAACGACATCGACATGTCAGTTTTTAAGCTTAAAAAATGAGAAGGTCCGCCTCTTGTGCTCTTTTGTCAGCATCAAATCCCTAAAATAGAGTGAAATTAGTGTGCCAAATTGTACAAAAACTAAATTTTCTTCTTTGAAGTGTACATTTCCTCTCTAATTTATATTGGAAGAGGGTAAAACTCCATTGTCATAATTTTCCCCCCATATGTATACATATTCACTTACAAAAAGAGTAAAGATCGGATTCGAACTTGAAGAAAGAGATTAGTTTATAACACAAATTAGGTTGATGGAAGTTAGAAAAATGTGAGGTGATGTTGAGTTGGATGTGGACGAGTGAAGAATGGGAAAAGGAGGGACCATCCCTTTGGCTTTAATTAGGATGATTACATATCATTTTTTGATGAGGAAGAAAGAAAGTGATGTGCGCGGAGGAAAATAAATACAAGACCACCTTATTACAAGACTAGTCTTCATGTCCTAATTTCAATGTGGAGCTCTGTGCTGATAGCAACACACCTGCCCACAAAGAATTCAAGGTGAAAACGATATATTCATGTGGTGCCTATGTAATTTGAATCAAGAACAACTATTTTTGTCCCACGTAGTAGATTGAGTTGGTTTGAATTATTAAATAATAAGATTAGATAGATTTGGATTTAGTAATTCTGAAATTGCTGGAGTTTGTTTAGTTGACGAAAACCCTTCAACATTTAGGGTTTGGGGTTAGGAGATAAAAATGTTGTAGGAGAAGTAAATGCAAAAATATGATTGTATTAATTGTCCAATTAAATGATGTGATCTAGGGGTGATTGACTATCATATGGTTAGAAAATCATATTTACGTGTTAGGGACGAGATTTTTTAAATTATATTTTGGTTCGGGATTGTCCAAATTGATTCAGATTACAAAAAATGTAAATCTTGAGGATATTGAGAAATTATTCTAATTTTTAAGAGTATTTTTGAAATTACTTGCGTAAATATCTATATGATATGTGTAAAAGTGTGAGGGCCCTAACAATTGGATTCGTATATCATTTTGTAAGTTGACAAAATTCATTTATATTACAAAATAGTAACGATATACTTTTCTTTTCTTTTTTTTACTTCCTACACTAATTTTTTTCTAGTAATTTATTTTTTTAATTAATTATTTTATTTCATCTATTCAAAATATCAAAAATTACCATAATATATCTTATTTTATATTATATAAATTTTAGCATATGCATATATACATGAAGAGAAAGAAGGCTCATCTACATGAAATGAGGAGAGAGACTGATTAATTTTCATTATCCCTCAGTAAAATAAGATGACATGGAAATCAAAAGCGCTTCATTTAAGGCTAATCTTTTTCCCCTTTTAGGCCAGGCCCATTAATCTTATCTTATCTTCTCTTAAAATCTCTTTTCAACTATCTTTTCATTTTTCATTTTTTTTTTCGGTTTAGTGCCATAATTTTTTTAAGAAATATATTTATTTTGAATTTTTGAATAAATAAAAACATTATAATAAAGTGATAATAGTGAGACTATTACAGTGGTAAATACTGGATTTTAAATAATAGTTACTTTATGCATAAAATATAATTACAAGGACTAAAACTAATAAGAAGAATATTGTAGGAAGATACTCTTGAAAACACACCAAAATTGGCTGAGCTAAGTCTTTATTAAAGAATTAACAATATTGGCACGTCGAATGTGTGTGTTAAAATTTGTATGATATAAAATAAGTATAACACTCATTTGTTTGTTTATATGTTACTATATTTTTCAATATTATCAATGTATTTATTTCAAAATTTCAAGATACAGTCAGTAAATTCAATTATTTTCAAAATATAATATGATAATAATGAAACTATAGAACGAAAAAAAAATTATAAATAATACTTACAATTTCTTTTATATTGTTACTTCACAAAAACTGTATTGACAAAGATTAAAAGATGGTGAGAAAAATATTTTAGAAAGATCAATCAAAGCGAACTTACGATGAAGCTTCCAATGCTTGAAATTCACTGGGTTTTGTGTTATTCCTAAAGTGCCCTTCTATTGATTGAGACATTACATGAGAGGAGAGGACTAGCTAACATTTATGTAATCTAGAAAGTATTAAAAGTATAGGCCAGATAGTTTGGTCTGAATTTTGTTTGCATCCAGCCGCCCTTTTTTTCTCACATAAATTGCCACCTCAAGTTTGGTCAAAACATCATCAGCTCAATAGCTCATCTTTATTTTGCAGCCCAATTTTGTAATTTTCTTCCCAAAGCAAGAAAAAGAGATGGGAAAAATAATTTGCATTTTTTTCTATTTATAAGTGGACACACACACACACACACATATATATTAAAAATTCATTAGAATTTAAATTCAAACTTCATATATATGTAAATATAAAAATAATGATCTTAGAAATTGAAGATAGGGTAAAATATGAGCCCAACGAGTTGGAATAATAACTCATAAAAGAGATTATTATTTTTTCATAATTTAATTATATCAAAGTCTAAAAGAATTATTTTCAGAACCGTCTGAATCTTTTTGTGGGTTGAACTGGATTGATCGGGAAGTATCTTAACTCTATTTATTTTTAATGTAAGAACGTTTAATTAGTGAGCTATTACACACATTTTTAAGGTGGCTGATATAAAAGGTAATTGATATTTAATTCAATATAATTGACAATAATTCGTTAATTATAATAACGTAAACAACTTGTATAAGTAAGATAAATATAAGTAAATTTCGTATTAAATTGAATCTCCCGAAGTCTTTAACATTCCCCTTGATACTTCAAGAATTGAAATGATTATTTAATTTTAAACCCCATCAAACCCTTGCAGAAATAATATTGAAACGCTAGTCAAAATAAGGGTATCCCGTAAATGATGACATGGGTTATTAGTCAAAGTAATAATAGAGTAATTTCTTCATCCGAGACTACTAATTAGTGGGACTTTTCTTTTCTTTTTTAAGTTTTTAGGGTTGGTTGAATGGAAGAGAGTAGAAGTTGCTAGTGGCTGACACTGTATTACATTTGACAAATCACACGAAGCACTCAATAGCATGCTTTAATAATAAACTTGTCTAGTCTTTGTTTCTTCCCTCTTTATCCAAGAATTTCAATCCCAAAAAAAAAATAAAAATGTCTACTCTTTGTTTCTTCCCTTTATCATCACTACTTGATTGCTAATCAGGACATTAATCCTAATTATATATATGAAAAAAAAATAATTTTTTTTTGGTGATTTAATTGTACTTTATTGCAAGTGATTTTCAGCCTACTCTTCGGCAATACCATCATAGCAAATTGCAATTAGAAAGAATGACATTGAATTGATGACCACTATTATTTCTTATATTCCCAATTTTAAGATAAAGTTATATTTTATTACACATATCAAACTAACAATCACCAAATCTGGTACCAACGGGTCAAAAAATGTATGATGGGCATCATCATCATGGTACATCGGTATGTATTATTCTATCTGCAATAGGAGAATAATTAATGCTTTTTTTCCGCATTAATTACTTTAATTAGTTTCTGACAAACTAAAATATTCGAATATTATAAAGAAATTGCGGGATCAGGTGTGTTCATCCCCGCTGAACTTACTCTCTTGTCTTTTTCTAGGTGGCCCCGGATATCGTCTTTCTTTCTCATTTTCTCAGTACTTACTCTGTGGAGCATTCTGATCAAACTCCTATTTAATCCAACTGTACTTAAATTCTTTCGAAAATCAATACTATTTGCACTATGACCTCTTATGAGATTTCTCAGAGTTCTGCCAAATTTCAATCTAATAAAATGAAATTGAAGACTACCTATCAAAAAAAAAAAAAAAAGAAATAAAGAAATTGAAGACATAAGTCTGCAATCTTAAGAAAAATGTTCTAATCCATGGAACAAACTCCATTCTCAATGACAATCAGCCAAACTATGGCAACAAGTACGAGAAGATACATGATTATGCACAATTCAGGTCGCATCAGATCAGCGCTGCTGTATGCTACAATTATTACCAAAATTTTTGCCCTTTTTAATTAACTTATTGCAACTTTAACTTCAGCAGATAAATCAATTCCCTGAGCAGTCCAATTTTCACTCATTGGCAAGCATACTAATACACACGAGCCTTTGGAGGGAACGATTCAACCTCATCATCGAGTGTGTTCATGTGAACTGGCCTATAGTCCAGCCGGACTTTCTCATTTTCCCAGTATCTGCAGAGCAGAGAACAAGCTTTATCAACAAACATGCGCTTTGACAAAAGCAACTTGTGGATTACAAAATATCATCAATGTTTTCAATGAATTAAGCAGAACTTGAAGGATTACACAAGTGGATCAAATAAACCACTAATAATCAAGACCAAGACACTGAGAAACTATAGAGTTTACAGAAATTGCAAATATCTGGGTTCCCAGAACACCACAGGAACCAGTTAGCAGCATAGGGACAAGTTCAATAACAGTTGTGTTGTATCCAGATAAAAATTATCAGGGCCTCAGGAATTACTAGGAATTCAGCGAGAACCATCAGCTAGTTATCTGCATCAGACAGACAGAAGCATGACTTTGGACAGCAATGTCTATTAAAGATGCAGAAGCATGTGGGCCACGGGGCCAGCCCAGTCCACATTAGAAAGAACAGGTTCACAGATGCGTGTACCGGCATGTGGGGATGCTGAACTCCCATATCTATTTTCAGAAGGCTAATTATAAATTATTTGATTCCTTATCTATCAGCAGGCCCACATATGACGCACAAAATTCATCTAGAGCCAATGATTCTTTTTTTGGCCATACAAACTGTGAATGAACAGCCTAATGATAGCATAAGATAGAAATTTGAGAGAGAAAAGCTTACCCTAGCGTATGTTTCATCCAATTCTCATCATCTCTTTTCTGCGAAGGTAGACCATTACATTCAGTTGTGCAAGACAGATGAAGAAATGGTATAAAAACACGCAATAAAGGATTAGAACTAACCGTAAAATCTTCACGTGCATGAGCTCCTCTACTTTCTTTCCTCGCTTCAGCAGAGTGCATGGTGATACATGCATTAATCAAAAGGTTTTCTAACTCAAAAGTTTCTACCAAGTCTGAGTTCCTAGATAAAAAGTTAACAGAAGGGAACAAATAAGCAAATGAATAACATTAATGAAACAAATTGCACTATGCATTTTTTGAAAATAAAAGATACCAGATTAAGCTTCTGTCCTTCAACTTTACATCATGGAAACTCTCCCATGCTTTATCAATCAACTGACAACCTTCAAGAGAGAAAGAATCAAGTAAAGAGAAAATGGAGTTAAATATTACTGTAACTGGAGCTTTGACATCTGTGTGAAACTGGGAAAGGAGATCCTCTTGCACACCTTCCTCAAGTGTTTCCTGTGTCCGGAACACAGCAGCATTGTTTTGCATTACCCGTTGCATGTTCAACCGAATTTTCGAGGTGGGAAGGGATCCATTTGAGTTCCTAAGTTTGTCCAACCAAGCAATAGTCTTTTGTCCAGCATCCTTTTCTAGTAGCTTTTGTTTCTCCCCTGCAGCATTGAGAGCGAATTTATCTCAGATTTGTAACACATGGACAGTAAGGCACCTGATCACAAGATCAATAAAAATTTGGGCACCTGGTGTATGGATCTCCGCAACCCTGTTAGCACAGGCCCTACCAAAAACAACAATATCAAGAAGTGAATTTGCTCCAAGTCTATTGGCACCATGGACAGAAGCACAAGCAGCTTCCCCAGCAGCAAATAATCCAGGAACCACAGCATCCGGATCATCTCCTTTGATGGTAACCACCTTCACGAGAATGAGAAATTTAAGAAAAAGAAATCAAATATTGTAGATCATTTACCCAATTACGAGTTGTTAATTTTACCTCTCCGTGGTGATTCGTTGGAATTCCACCCATGTTATAATGGACAGTAGGTAAGACAGGGATTGGCTCCTTTGTAACATCAACACCAGCGAAAATGGCAGCAGTTTCAGAAATACCAGGAAGCCTTTCCTTAAGGACCTCAGGTGGCAGGTGATTCAAGTGAAGGTAGATGTGATCCTTCAAGGGTCCTATTTAGATCCCAGAATAATGTAAGAACATGGTCATAATTATGGAGCTCAATAGGTATAAAAGATTATATACCAAGTTACAAAACCAACTGGCTTTGCTTGTCAAGCAAGTTTTAATTGCAATTTAAATTTGATGGGGACTTGTTGTGGTCCTCTGCTTTATTAGTAAAAGAACAAAACTCTCACATCCTCACTAGTAGACATAGAACTCAGGAGAACCAACATCAGGTAGTTTATGAACCATGCGGAAGATGGAAAGCAGCAGTTCGTAGATGATTTTAATCAAATTTAAAACCAACAAGATTTTCCCGCACATCAAAGATTACGTACCGACACCACGCCCTTCTCGGATCTCCATGGTCATAGATCTTGATACAACATCCCTGGATGCAAGATCCTTTGCTGTTGGAGCATACCGTTCCATGAATCTTTCACCTTCACTATTCCTCAGAATACCACCTTCTCCACGGGATCCTGACCATGGTCAAATGAATGAGGAATATAAATAAGGTTAAAAGCTAAGGAGAAAAAATTGAATTCATATATCATGATAAGAGGAAGAAATATAAGTCAGACAAGTAAAATGGTCCAACCTTCAGTGATGAGACACCCTGCACCATATATGCCTGTTGGATGAAACTGAACAAACTCAAGATCCTACAAGAACAAATTTGAACTATGAGTACCAGGAGAAAATTTCACTTTTTTAAATGAAGCTCACTTCATATATCCCTGACCCAAGATGGTGATGGTTATTTATATTATACAGACCTCAAGTGGCAGCCCTGCACGAGCAACCATCGCATTGCCGTCTCCTGTGCAAGTGTGGGCAGATGTTGCAGAAAAGTATGCTCTTCCATAACCCTAAAGAACATCAGAACCAGCATATTGCCGGTGATATGAGGAAAATATTAGCAAACTCATTTGATAAGCACAACTTATTTAAGCCTGAATATGCTTTAAATAACAAATGGTTACCCCAGTAGCCAGGATTGTAGAGGCAGCACGGAACTGGTGCAAGGTGCCATCCTCCATATTTAAGGCAATTACTCCTTGGCAGCTACCTGATATCAATAAACAAATACAGGCTAGATATTAGGCACAGTAAATTGAGAAATATGTGGTCTAGTTGACATCATTTGTTTAAGTTGGATATTAAGAAGTTCCATTAAATAAATGGAGTCCAGAAGTTCCATATATCTACTGTTATACTTCAATTTGATTTACTACAGAGAAAAGGGGAAAACACTTATACAACGAAATAAATTAATAAATATGGGAGCTACCCAGCAGTCACTTTAGGCATATGACAAGGATGGGTAAGCAAGGAAGGATCAGAAATAAATCATATGTAGAAGGTGAAAGCGTACCATCATTGCCCATAAGCAAATCAAGGGCAAAGTACTCCACAAAAAATTGTGTGTTATGTTTCATTGCCTGGCCATATAGAGTGTGTAACAAAGCATGCCCAGTTCGATCAGCAGCACATGCACAACGATATGCTTGTCCACCTATAGAATATAGAGATAGCCTAATCATAACAAATTATGTCAAAATCCTGGGATTTGTTTCCACTGAAAATTTCGTCATACCTTTTCCAAAGTTGAGGCTTTGACCACCAAATGCACGTTGATATATCTTCCCATCTTCAGTCCGGGAAAATGGTAACCCATAATTCTCAAGCTCTATAACTGCTTTTGGTGCTTCCCTACACATGTACTGAATGGCATCCTGGTCGCCTGAGGGACATAGTGGAGCATGCAAAACGATAAATGAAGCAAAAGAACCCAGAAGCTATCACTCATCTGCACAGTGACTCTGTTATGTAAATTTTGATCCATTACCAACTAAATTAATATTATCTGACAAATGATGGTGAACCTTATAACTAACAGAACTTATCAAAACCCCTACATGTTAAAGAAAATATTAACAAAAAAGTGACTGCAAATGTTTCTTTTGCATTCTTTCTCTGAAAATAAGGATTCCCAAAGCAAATTGTATTTGAAACAAATTGCTCACATCCCCGGAAAAAAATGGAAATCCCACTTCTGGAGGTTAAATTAATTAAAAAGTTAAACTTGTGGACAAATCAATGCCAACAAAAAAACAAAATACCGATGCTTATAGACTTTGATGATTTTAAAGGTGGAAAATATAAGTTCGATATAACAAGTTCAACTCTGAATCTAGAAAGATTGTTTAAGGAGAGTTCAAATAAGGTAGTATAATATGATACCTGAACAGTAACAGATCTTCATTCTAGGACACTACCATAACAATGCATGCATAGAAATTGCAAAATTCAACTTATATTGGATACATATCTTGAGTAAAGCAAATGTACAGAGAGGTGTGTCTAATAAGATTTCTCATTCTGCTTTTTACCATTACGACTTTATCAAAACCAGAAGGGAATTTGATTAGGCCCACAACCTGAGGGTACAGAAAGTGTAGAATGAACAAAATCTGGATACAGAAATACTCTCCTCAAAGAATGATGAATTGATATTGAGTATTTTTCCTATATAACAGAAAATAATAGATCAAGTTAGTCAGGAAAACTCCTGTACCTAGCCAATCACTTCCTTTTACTGTGTCATACATGTGCCACCTCCAATCATCCTCTGTCATATTTCCTAATGCAGCATTTATTCCACCCTGTAAAGAATCCACATGTCAATATCGATTATCATGGCGCATAGTTTAATAGACAGAAAAATTTGTCTGACCCTATACTTTGAAGAGCAGAACCTAGTTGGAATAACAAATATCCATACAGGAGATACTAATCAGCAATAAAACATTAGAGTGATGGCCACTGGATAAACAGACAACAGCCAATAAAACAAAAAATTAAACACAGAAGAAAAAGGAAACCACTTTATGTTGTCTAACAATTGAACAAGTACAAAGGAGAAAGTATTTGAGCTTGGAAGATTTCTCTGTGGCCTAAATATCCATAAGTCTCGAATTCCACTGAATGAGGAAAGTAGATCTGAAGTTTGATCTCGAAACAATACAGGTTACGTAACAAAAGAAAGGATTTCAAATGATCAATGTTGGGATACTTTCAAAATCCATTATGACAATTCAAGAATAGCTTAAAACTTTGCAAAAAGGATTGCAAATTCATAATAGTATTCATTTTCATCCAATTTCAGAAAATTGTACCTAAGAAACTGCAGCAAAGATCCTGGATCTTTACTACAATTACACTGCTTAGAAAAATTTGTGTCATCCATGAAAAAGAAGACTAGAATAGGCAAAAGACAGGCCAGCACAAGTTTAAACTTGAGGAGGATAAACTTTCAATAAAGTGGAGTCAATAGCATAAGTGAACCTTAATTAGATTATCTTTTCCAAAACAAAATTGATCAGTCTCAAATATGCAAGAGAAAGATAAATTTAATTTTAAACACAGTTAAGTGAGCAGGACAGGACCAAAAACAACATACTGTCAGCAAACACACCTTGGCATAGCAATTGATAACAGAGCAAACTCAATTCATAGAAGAGAGGGGGGACCGAAGAAAAAAAGATAACATCCTAAGTTCTAAACACTCCCATGCTTACAATAGATTCTTCTTACTTCATTGAAAACATAAACCGAAGTCCTTGTAGAAAGGACGTTAAGACGCAGGAAGAATGCACTTGCTTAATTGAAAACGTAACTAAAAGACGTCGAAAACTCAGCCAGAAAGAATCTAGTACCTGTGCCGCGACTGTGTGGGAGCGAGTAGGGAACAGTTTGGTAATGCAAGCCGTGTTAAATCCATGTTCCGACAACCCTATCGCCGCCCGCAGTCCCGCGCCTCCTGCACCCACCACCACCGCATCATAGGTGTGATCCACCACTGTGTACGACGGCGCTCCAGCATTCTATTCAAAACCAGCAAATAGAAGAATAAGATACAATCAGAAAGAAAATCAACCTGACAATAATTCAAATACCCAGCAAATCCATAGATTAAAAACCCTAATCCATCAATTAGAAATAATGACAGTAATGATCATGAATGCTACAACTTTCTCCAACGCAAAACGAAAATGCGCTAACCAAGCAAACCGATCAAAACGCCCCCAAGCAAAGGGAGCTGATAATTTCGCAGAACTACTCCACAAAAAAAAAAAAAAAAAAGAATGCGGAGGTATCATACAGATTGAGTAAAGAATAGCCGGTGGGCGGAGCTGGAATTCCTGGACGGAATGCGGAGGCCACGCGACACGCACCGCCACATCTCCACTAACTGTATCTATATGTATATGTGTGTGTATAGATTGTTACGCTGATGTTGAACTGGTGTGTGTCTGTGTGCGCGAGGTGACGGAATGTATCCGAATGGAATATAGAAGCAAAGAAATGTACCAACAAAAATTTTCTGTAAGTGGACTTGATGCTGTTTTGGGCCGCTAAATATTGACTAGTAATCAGCATTTAGTCATGTTTACCCCTGAGTTATCCGTTTAAATACCTAAATGCCATTCTAGCCGAAGAACAATTTCCAGAGATTATGCCTAAGTTTGCATGAAGTGCAGGAGTTTACGGTAATTATAATCTAAGGTTTTTTAATCTATTTTAGGAACTAATTCATTTCAGCAAAAATAATGTTAGCAAATGTTGTTTATTTCGTTATATTTTACTTAAATCAGCAATTGAAGTGTGTTTAATATGCGTGCCTCTAAATATCGAAGCATAAATAAGATATGTTATATAAAGTATTTTTATAAAAAAATTTATTATAAATTTTATATTATCTGACAAATGCACATCTAATATATCAAATAAATAATATTTTTAACTAGATATGAAACTTTGCACAATATTTTTCTTTAAATATTTTTTTCCCATAAAATTGGAGTATGAAATGGTGGTAATAAGAGGATAGCAATAAAGTAAAATAATTGATAATTACTTATATAGTTATGAGGATTTAAAATAAAAATTAAGGGTATTTAGTTTTATCACTTAAATCGTGCGTCTTATTTTAAATTAATTTTTATTTATATTCATGAATTAAATTAAAATAATTAAAGAACATATATTATCATTCAAAATACGTGCATAAACAATATTCCCGCACTTGGCAAAGAGTTCTGGAGGTTTGGAAATAAAAGAGGTTTGGCGGAGGCGACGGCTTAATAGTTAATACTGGTGGAGGAAGAGACGCGCGGACTATTTTCCAGCCACGACGGAACCCTAGCCACGTGGCCGGTGCCCACTCCACTAACTTCCAAACGAAATTTAACTTGATTTACACAATTGCCCTTTGGTTTCTTTTCATTTTTTTAAACAGAACATGAGAAATAAAAAATAGAATTCAATTATTAAATTAAGAAAATTATCCGTACAATAAATTAATAGAATGTAATTGATGATGTCTCTTTTGATGAGGTAGATTCTTTGATTTCAACCTAAAGGTTCTAGTTGACCTAAAAGATGGACTGAGGATATGTGAAGCGATTCAAATCCTGTAATCAATGAACAAATATCAGGCTCGGCTAAGATTTTTCTGTACTTAAATTAGTATTCAACTAGAGGATAATTTGGTAGAGTAACGACTTAGAATGCATGTCATACGTTAATTTCTGATGAGAGGGTATTTATAGTGTTTGATGAGAGGTGGAAAATAAAATCTTCACCCTAACATGAGTTAGATCTTCTCTTTCTTGGATAGGGCCATTCTAGGTCTTTTAAACTTAGCTTAGCATCATTTTTGTGACTGGTCGACAATAAGGAGCACCTTTACTGCTATTAATGTGGAGGTGATGCATTGTCAGGACTATTAAACGCAGATAGGAGGATGGTTTTATTGCATATAATGTGAATGCGATAAGTGGCAAACAGTGCCATTAATGTTTCTATGGCCAGTGGCCTCCTCACAATCTATGTGTCCTAACCTAATTTGGTCGGGAGGACTCGACCTCCGAGGTTGATCTATATTATCAAAAACTTTAACGCGGGTGAACCTACTTGAGCTTAGGACTTGGTTTGTTTGGACTTGATACTGGGCTAGTGTTCTTGTTGGGTTATGCCCATATCAGTAATTATCAAATTAATTAAATAAAATACAAACTTCACAATTAGATACATATATAAAGTACACAATACTCTTCAATTTAATATTTACTTAGCATAATGCTTTTTATGGCACTTTTCAATTGAAATTTACTCCAAAAATTGATTTTGTTGGAATAATAGAGACAAAATAATTAATTGGCACTCCTGTTTACAAGTATAAAAGTCCGTTTCTTTCATTTCTTTTCCTTTTGTCATGGTAATTAGGGGTGGGCATCGGGTTCGGGTTTGGGGGTACCCAACTCGATCCTATTGAGTATTTTTCATTTGGATTGAGTATTTTTAGTCCTCAAACCAAAATGGATATATATGGGGGTACCCGAAAATTTAAAGGTCGGGTATTGGGTATTGGCCTTGGGTACTCAATACCCGATCGAGTACCCCCACTAAAAAAAAAGAAAAATAATTAATTATATTGTTAAGTATATCATATATTAGGCATTAATGTTTATATTTAAGTGTTAAAATTATATATTAGGTGAAATTTAGAACTTGTGAATAATAAATTGTAATGCTATCAATTATGTCACAACGAAAATAAATAATGAATTAACAAAATTTTAAATTTATTTTATTATAAATATAAAAAAAATAGTGGGGATTTTGGGAGTACCTCATAAAATAGGGGTCGGGACTCAACTATCAAAAAATGATACTCGATGCCGCACCTAATGGTAATGCTTTAGGCACCAAAGGGGCATGTTTGGACCGAGGGGGATAACATACACGATAGTCGTGATTCAAGACAGTTTGGTCTTTGAACTGATGGAGTGCTTACATTGTATCACCTCAATTTGTATGTTGCACATTCAAAAAGTTTAATTGTTTGTTCAGGATAACAGTAAGCATTTTGCAAACTGTTTTGCACTTTAGATTGTAAGCTATATTCATAGATCATAAATTTCATCAAAAGTGATTGTACAGCAATTCGATTCGTCTCAGTTTTGGATAATATTCCCTTCTTTCCTTTTATCTAAAATTATGGCCTCCTGAGGATTCTAGAATGATTGGCAGCAAGGCTTTCAAGGTACACTTATGGTGCACTTTCTATAGCATAAGTATGTTTGTAAAGCATACAAGTTAGATCGTTTTGTTTTAGCCTTCTGCCAAACTGCTTGTTTGTTGTGGTAATCCAAATTTTACCGAGTCAGCTTTGACAGTGGTTGAGGGATAATAAGGTTATTGACTGAATTGCGTGTATTTTTTTGGTTTCAAAGAAGTTCTCTAATATGCCGTCAGCATTGTTTTACACTTGACGATGTTATAAGAGAAAAAAGCAAGAGACAGTGAAAACATACTTGTTGTCTCTGTGCCTCGATTGAATTCGATTATTTTGGTAATCACTTTGTTGCCTTTATATTCATTATGTTGGATGACCTAGAATTATTATTGTTAAGCCCTTAAAAGGCAACTATATATATCAAATGAACTTACCATATATTAGCAATTTGAAGCCTAGAATTTCTAAAATTGATTTGAAAGACATAATTATAGTAAAATTAATTTATACCATAATTATTCCAATAAGATTTGCTGGTGAAAATTTTGGTCTATGAACTTGCGATCTGGCTGAGCACCATTTTCATAGTTTTTGCAATCTGTTGATTATTATATTTTATAATGATTTTAATTTAATCATCAAATCCTCTATATGATGTGGGGTTATATCAAAAGTTATTTTTTTATTTATGCATGTTCGCGCATATAATTTTTTTTAAAAAAAATTAAACTTCAAATCTGATACATATAAGTATGAATGCAATAAAAAAAATTAAACTTCAAATCTGATACATATAAGTATGAATGCAATACCATTTTGTCAATTAGCTACTTAAATGTGATTTCAAATTTAGCTGTATTTGATTTATGAATTATAATAGAGAATTATAAATCTCAATTTTTTAAATAATAATAATAGAATTCTGGCTAGACTACACCCTATGAAATTCAAACCTATAGTTGATCTATTTTTAATAATAAAAGCTTACTACCATCTAAGTATCAAACTATCATTCATCTCCAATAGAAAATTAGAAATGTCCAAATATGATTTTGGGAGTTCTAAATCTATCCATTGAGCCAACCGATGTCGCAGCTAAAATTGAAAATTGGCCTTTGAATCCAATAACCACTTCCAAGGCCACAAGAAGATTCGGAAAGAAGCCCAATTCTAATTGGGCTAGAGAAGCTTGGCCCCAATTAACAATGTAATTTAGATTGCATTGGAAATTCTAAAATTTGATTTTTCATCCCCCCTCCCCCCACCCCCATCTCCAATTCTCAACCCACACGTAAGTATAAGCCGTGTTGCTTATGGTTAAAGGGTATAAATCTACTGTATAATCTCAAAGGTTAAGAATTTGAACTTAAACGGACTCTCAACGTGTGTATAATCTTATTTAGACTTCTAGATTAGATATTAAGCCCAAAAATAATTAAAGAAAGTTTAATTGGATCAAAGTGTTTATAGTGGTAAATGTGTGTCGGGCTAGGAACTACGTATTTTAAGCATGTGCGCTAAAGAATATTAAAGTATTCTTGTTGCGTTCTCACCGATCCAAATAAAGAGGGTTGAAAAGCCACTACATATGATTCATCTCATTGGCCCTGGCCCTGACAGTGGTGTCACCTCCGTGAATTCACAAATTCCTATTTAGGGGACATTAATTTATTAACCCGCAGTTTTTATTTTTGCTAATAGTATAATACATTTTTTATTGTTACTGTAGATTCAACCTCCAATATTTAATCTTTTTATATTATAAATATTTTTTATTAATTAAATTGAGTTTTAAATATTACTAGATACACTAATTCGATCCGTTCTACTTAATAAATCGAATTCAAATAAACTTTTTCAACCCAATTTCACATCCATTGCCATTTATTTTTCAGCCTTTAAGTGGGGAATAACGTAAAATCCATTCCTATATAAAATATCCCCAACATTATATGCTCATCTTGTACAACAAGTGTAATTCAATATTTTTCGTCAAACAATTAGTAGGAAATGGGGTTGTCTGTCATCAAGTGGGACTGTCATTTAAACATGGGATCTTCCCCATTACTCCCAACTGCCAAGGCTCTGCTTTGAATCATATAACTCAGCCAACAATAGGTCAAAGGCCAACAACAAGCCATATTACATGCACTAAGTTGAAATAATTTAAGTTGGAAATTGAATTCATTAAATCCATAAATTGTACTGACAAATTTAATAATAAAAAAATATTATTCAATATATAGAAAATAAAATATATAAATTTATGTAATTTTACAAAAATTGTGTACATTCGCAAGAGTTTAGCTCTTTCACTCTGATTGCCTCCCTATGTACGGATTCTAATGGTAGGTCGCGACTTTAGAATGAAACCCAACTTGTCGATAGTAGTATCTCAACTTACTTACAATTATGAAAATATTAGGAACTAATCCACAATCAAAATGACAAAATTCAATATCTTGTTGAAGTATTAAAAAGAAGAAGTCTCAAATTCTACAATTTTTTTTATTCTATTTGAGATTATTTTGAGAAAAATATTTTGAAGGGCGTACTTTAAAGAGTGAGGTTATAAGGGAATATAAGATATGTAATTTTCTTTTGTTTTGGGGTGGTTGGAGGTTATGTTAGGTGAAAAAATAGTAATGTGTTTATTTATTTATTTAATTTTCACAATAAGATATATTCCTAGTGTATGTAGATATTATATTTATAGTTTTTTTGTTGGTTCAATGGAGTGAAAAATTGTTAATGTTAATTTTTTTGAAAAACATGAAAATTAAGACCCTAATTTTAATGTTTGTTAAATTGGTTTTGGGCGCATTTCGAGGAGGGAAAATGTTAAATTGGGTGTTGCATGGCTTCAGGGATACAACCTTATGTTTGTTATTGTTCTTCCAATAAAAAAAACACTTCGGAAGAACAATAACAAGCAAAGTCAATGTAAAAATCAACTTCTCAATATGTTAAATGAATTAAATTTAATGGCCCTTTAGTAAATGATGAAAATAATTTTAACCATGGTGAAAATTTTAATTACTTAATATAAACTTATAATACCATAACAAATTCAATAACAAATAGGCTACATAAATATGTAAATTAAAATGGTCAAATATTTATGAAAAATCATAAAACTAGAATAAAATTAATACAATAATTTAATTATAAACCTTGAAAACATTCAAATTAAATAGATAGATACATTATGTTAAAATAAAAATATTAAAATTAATTCAACAATAGAGAAAATTTTAAAGCTTCCAACCCTTCAACCCCATTTTGAGATCAAGTGGCATCTATACATTCATGACCCACATCACATTCATGTGTGTGTGTGTGTGTGTGTGTGTGTGAAATTGGAGCTTTTCCACTTATTGCTTATTTGCAGTGGGCATGGATAATTATTTGCAGTGGGCCTTGGCATTACTCAGAAGGTAACAAAATAAAGACCTCGTATATATGGCTAAAAAATTTACCCATTAAAATAGAAATTCATTAATTCTGAAGAATATGGATATCTATATATAATCAATATGACTATTAATTAATTACATACCGACGTCACATGGGGGTATAAATAATTACTTTAATGATCCGCTTAAAATAGAATCAATTGCACTAATTATATGGATACAAATAATTTATAAAGAAGTTTATTGGCTTGTAGCCTAGTGGTATTAGTCTCTTCTATTATATGGGAGATTTCGAGTTCGAACCTTAATGAATTATTATTTTTTGCACTTTTTGTGCATCTAATTGTGTAGTTTGTATTTATATTTACTTAATTTGATAATAAGATACTATTAACTTGTTGAAATGATAATTTTCATTATTTGCAATGTTCTCTAAAAAAATAAATAATTTTTAAAGAAGAGTTAATAATCATATATATATATATGTATATATATATATATATATATTTAGAAATGTAGGCTTAATTTATAAAGAAGAGTTAATGATCATATGTATATATATGTGTATATATTTATTAATGTGGTCCTAGTTTGCATGTAGCTAGAAATCAATCGACTTATCTTTACATGTTTCCTCCAATAATTCGTAGTGTGACTTTACAGGTTCCATCCAAAATTTGCTCATGTGACCCTTAAAACGAAGCCAAAACAACCGTTGAAAAAATCCAAGGAAAATACTAACTTTCGGATACAAAATCTACATTATATTCCCTATCTCCATCATCGCCATTGATCGCGCATGAATGGGTGTTGTGGTCGTGTTCCAATTTCTTTTGTACTATGTGTGGATAATTTATTTCTGTTGGAAGAATAAAGTGGTTTTTAACTATGACGAAGTTATCTATTAGAATTTGACTTGAAAGACTATTTCACTTTTGGAATTTTCAAAAATGTTAAAATAGGACAGTATGTGCATCTCTTTTTATTTGGGTCCTGACTTGAGTTAAAGACCTAGTTTGTAAGCCGTTGGTTTCAAAAGGAATCATGGAACAAGAAGTTGCCACCAAGAACCATACAAAAAATGACATTTCACCACATATATATCGGATGAATCTACAAAGTGACATGTCATACTTTTACATTCGAATCTTACTTGAGTTTTTAAACTCATATGTTCTTACCTCAACCGTAAACGAACTTAGAGGGTATTTGGCTTAACTTATTTAAAATGTCTTATAATTTTCTACATTTTATAAGATATTTTTGAAACTTATAAAATGCCAGATATTTTTTTAAAAATAACTTCTTAAAATGTTTTAATAAAATAAGATTTTGGAGCTTATAAAATGTTAGTAATGGCGATTTTATAATTAATACGCTTAAAATCAAGGGAGTTTATTAAGATTTGAAAAT
Organism: Jacaranda copaia; assembly: GCA_014898725.1. Taxonomy (NCBI): domain Eukaryota; kingdom Viridiplantae; phylum Streptophyta; class Magnoliopsida; order Lamiales; family Bignoniaceae; genus Jacaranda; species Jacaranda copaia. The sequence goes on from JACGDI010005305.1 coordinate 574,853, forward strand.
AAGTTACAAATTTTTAACTTTTCTAAAAAGAGCTTGTAAGTTCCTAACATTTTATTTTAAAAGCATATAAAATGTTTTAAAAAGCTTATAAGCTCACCCAAACACCTTCTTAATTTTGAAGTTCTTAACTAAACACAACATCTAACATTTGCTCTTGTAGTTAAGTCGAAAAGCCAAAATACTTATGCAAATCAGAATCAAATTCGAGATTATTTTAGAGAACCCAGTTAATGTAAGAGACCTCAGGATTCAGAGACGCATAAGATTGTACTAAAAACTTTTGCGACAATAAGCCTGCGAGAAGGTGAAAATAAGAGAATTACTCAAGCGAACCCCATAAAATAGAATTAATTACATAAATACCAATACATATAATTTACAAAGAAGAATTGATAATCATTTATATATGTATATAAATATATGCGGTCCTAGTATACATATAGCTAAACACCAATCGATCTTTACATATTTCCTCCAATAATTCCTAGCCTCAGAGCGAAGCCAAAGCAACCGTCGGAAAAAAAACAACCTCAGATCTCTGCATTTTTATTCCCTCCGCGCTCCATCATCACTACTGATCACACATAAGTGGACGTTATTCCTGATTTTTTGTGGACCATTTCTCTTTTTCAGAAGAAAAGGGTGGTTGCGTTTGACAGCAATCGGGAGGCCTCTGGGGAAATCGACGAATGGGAAGGCGAAGGCCTGATCCGAATCGGCTAAGGCCCAGTGGAAGTTGAGGACAAGATGGTGGATGAATACGGCCATTTCGAGCTTGGCGAGTTCGGATCCTGCACAAAGACGTGGTCCTCCACCAAATGGCATAAAGTAGTTACTGCTAGTTGGATTTGAACCTGATCCGTGGGTGTTACTCTGCAGCACCCAATAACAGCGACGTATCAAGGCATTCAGTGCTTTTATGTTGGTGTAGTGCCACGACAGCGTTGCTGTCTTGGCGGTTTAAGGAAACAAAAAAGAAAAATATAGAAGCAAAAAAGAATCGAAATGCTTAATGGTTATTGTTTCTATAATGTAACTATTATATGTATAACTTGTACTTTAGGGGGTTAGTTGCTTTTAAATGATATGATTATGAATAATATATAAATTAATAGATACATTTTGATCTCATTAAGATAGAATATTTTAATTTTATGTTTGGTTGGTATGATTAGTATATAAATAAATTAAAATATAATATATAAATTTATTATTATATTCTTTACATTTTTTAATAAGATTTTCACAACTTCTTCATTCTTCCCAATTATTAGGAACATGGTTTAATTGAAAATAAGATCAAAAATAGGTTTTATTAAATCTTTATAATTCTTATCAAACATAATCAAGTATTGCTCCCCTTGATCCATTTTTCAAAAGCAACAATCAATAATGTTAGGTTTAGGATTTATCAAGGACTTTTATCAATTGAAACAAATATTAAAAAAGGCTTGATTAGGTATGTATCATACCTAATCAAACAAAGCAAACAAGGCCTAAGGGGGCTAAATAAAAAAATTAAAAAGAAAATTACACACATTTGTAGAGGAGATTAAAAAAAAGAGGCATTTTCAAGCTTAATTTTCTTCCATTTGAAGTTGTATGAGAAATTAGAAATTTAAGGTTAGAAGATATAACAGTTCGGAAAAAAATTATAATTTTTCTATTAAAAATATTATATTATTTTATATAAAGTCAATTTCATTAAAAACCACTCTCTTCTCCTCTAATTAATCTTTGCAATGAGTTGATATAAGCATTAGGTTAGATAGATAGATAGATAGATAGATAGATAGATTATGAGTATTCAATTATGTCGTACCATTCAATTAAATATACACTTAATTATGATATATATTGTTCATATTCAATTGAGTTATGAACTATTAAATTATATATGACAATATTAATATTTTATTTTATGGCGTACTTAATTAAATTATGCACAATTAAATTAAATATAATTATAGCAAAGAATGACCTCACTATATTAAGATAATAGTAATTATTATTATTATTATAAAACAAAAGGGGGAATTTTCATTCTCATTTTCAAGCCCCTTTGCCCTTTTTCCTAATAAGAAAAAAAGAAACAAATGCCATATTGCGAAAATAGTGAAAATATATCTTCTTCTTTTTTTTTTTTTTTTTTCTTGGTTTGGGATGTGGGGTGATGAAGATTGGAGCAGGACCAGCCAAAAGGCCAAAACGAAAAGGGTGACCCGCCAAGGAGGAAAAGCACTCGTGCACGTGCACGTGCAACCCCACAATCCACATGGGGACTTTAATCATCAATCTCACCCACTCCCCACACGCACGGGTAAAAATTTTCAACTCTGTTTCTGCCCCATCCGTACAGGGTTCTCTTGCCGTCCATCGATTTGATCGTGACAGTTGCTCTGTGGGCCGCGACCTTCAACGGATTATGATTGGTCTTCAGTTTACTCTCTCTCTCTCTCTCACAAACCTTTGATCTGCCTCTATCTAATTGATTGGACCACTATCTAACGGTCATGATGCAATTCTCTTGGACACTTTTGCCTATAGTGGAATTGCTAAACCTATGTTTGGTTGTTAATGGGAGTATTTTGAGAGGTGGAATTAGAAAATATGATAATTATTTATATTTTGGAAGGTAAGTGAAAAATATTTTAAAGAATAATTATTTGTTTGGCTGTGTTTTGTGAGGAAATAAGATGTCACATTAATAAATTTTTATTGAGTTGGTAAAGTGAAATTGATATTTTAAAATTATTTATATATGTATATATATAGATTGGGTAGTGGGTCAAAAAATGAAAGGATTAGACATTGTGGAATGAGTAAAAAATGAATTAAAAAGGTATTTTGGACTTTTTTGGGTGTGTTTTGGGAGTGGGAAATGTCTATAATTTGTTTGTTTATGTTATAGGAGTTAGAAAATAAATTGACAATTTATAACCAAATATAGCCTTAGTGCCTGTTTGAATATGTTTTCAATGACCATTTTTATTTTCATGCAAAAACAAAAGTTGGAAAAGTAGTTACCGTGTGAAAATGAAAATAAAATTATATTTGGATGTTTTATTGAAAAATAATAATTAGAGTAAATATAGAATTGAAGAGTTAGTTGGTTTATATTTTTTTTATATTTAAAAAAATTTATTTTTGAAAAATATATGTATATTTTATTAATTTTAAAATAACAGTGGGTACTTTATGTCGAAACAAATTTGAATTTGATTAATGTAGTAGTAGAATAATAGGATTTGGTTTAGAAGAGAATTTAAAATGAAAATAAGGAATATTTTGAGTGAAAATGGATAGAAAAATAATAATTTTCTATTTTTATTTTGTGTTAAAAATGAAAAGGGGAGTTGAAAACATAAACAAATGGTCCTATGTAAATAAAATAAATTTAATAAAAAATGGTTAAACAAGAAGAAAGTTATCATGTCCTATTTTTTTTAAATATAAGGCAAACCCTATCTAAGTTCCCACTACAATGTACAAGTACTCTTTTTTAATGTGCCCAATATAAAAAAAAAAAAAAGGAAAGAAAGAAAGATTGATCTATATTTTTACTATGAAGTTTTAATATTTTTTTCTATTTCTTTTAATATCTATATGTGTTCTATTTTTTCTTTACAAACTCCATTAAATTATTATGTAAAATTCGATTTATATCGAACTACATAATTGAATATGTATTTAGTTAGATTATAAATTATTGAATTACTTATAATGATATCATCATATTATCGTCCAATGGTCACAGTTTATTTAATTACATACCCAAGTAGATAGTATAAGATTTTCATTAATTAAAAATTGACATAAATGTAGTTGCTTTTTAATTTTATTTTTTTAAAAACAAAATATTGGGCTTTGTTTGGATGTGATTGGGGCATTCTCCCCAAATTTTTTGGGAGAATGGATTTTGATAAGTGGCATTAGGAAATGTGGTTGTTTGTTTGTATTTTAGGCAGTAGGTTGAGAATGAATTGGAAGAAAATAATTTATTTGTTTGTGTTTTGCTGGAGGGAAGATGTCACATTATTAACTTTTTAGTTGGGTTTGTAGTGTGAAATAAATATTTTAAAATTATTTATATATGTGTCTGTATAGATTATATGAGTGGCAGTGTATGTATATATTTGTAATAATGAAAGAACGTGTGGTACCTTGTGGAATGGTGTGGAGTTGGAAATGATAGGAATTTTTTGAAAATTTGTATTTTGAGAGTGACATTAGAGAATGTCTAATATTTATTAATTTAAATTTTGAGAGTTAAAAAATTAATTAAAAATTTGTAAACAAACGAGCCCTAAGAACAAGAAACACTGTAAAAATCTTGCATGCTAAATGATGGGGGTCAAGCAATTTGCATGATTAATGGGACTTTTCCCCCTTCTGTGTTTGCTTATTGGTTAGTTTTTAATGTTTGGGACAGCTGTCCTCTTGGTATTCAACAATCCAGGCTGGTTAGAGAATACATAGACCACCACATCACATGGTACAATGGGTCGGGTCGACCCACTCCAAGAACACTAGTCAACATACTATTTCAGGCTTCCCCACTTCCCAATGTACTCTTCTTGGAAGCAATAATAAATGTACTTAGTGATGACCACCAGACATGAGGACTAATTGATTTGTCTTGTGTAATATTTATGACACTTTGTGATTGAAGTTAATAAGGAAGAATGTGTTATCCTTAAATGTTATTTAAGAATGAAATAAGTCAAAACTTCTGTCTTCAAATTTAATGAAATAGAGACTTCATTATATATTTAAATAATTGTCATCGTAAAAATAAAAGTAAAATCACGTAATTTAATAACAACCTTTTAAATATAAGAATTTCTCCATAATATTACAGTTATTCTTAAATTTTCAAAATTATACATATCAAAATAATGTTATACTGTCTCATAAAATACTAATGTAATTATTTTAAAATAAATTTGATAATTCCTTTTAAAATAGTCTTATCGTCTTATCAATATAAGTGTTTCTACTGATTATGTTTTTATTGTTTTACTTATTTATTGTATTTATTATCAATCCAATTATTGTATGTCTTGAAGACATATTCTACCAAAAAACTAAATAGTTAGAATCTATATGCACCAAAATTGTAAGTTCATCAAGGAATTAGGGTTCAGTATGCTAAACCTAACATGTGTATACTACACTAATATGAAGCCAAAGTTGGAGTCATAGTTCATTGATCGCCACGCAGAACATTCAATATGAAAGAGATGATGAAAAAAAAGGGGTAGTAAAAGAGAGTGGAAAAGCAGAATTCTGGCAGTTTATGAAGAAACTAACCTGCCATCTCCATGGATTGAAGTGCCAAGGCTGGTCAAAAAGTGATGGATCTAAATGCACTGCTGCTATCACCGGCAACACTTTCCACCCACATGGAATGTCATAACCTTTTTTTTTTTCAAATATAAAAAGATAAAAAGGAAAACCCATTATCAGATTCTTTAAAATTCTCTTTAAAAAAAAAGAGGAGGAGAGGGTTTGCTGTCAAGAAATCATACCTTTGTACCTAACATTTTTAAGGGCTTTTCTATGGAGAAATCTGACCACATTCCCAAGCCTTAAAGTCTCACTCACAACCTGATATAATAAGACAACCATTGTTTTCTAGATCATCTGTTTTTGTTAATGTTGTTGGAAATTTTACCATATAATGGTAAGAAGAAGAAGAAGAAGAAGAAGAAGAAGAAGAAGAAGTAGAAGCAGCTTACACATTGTGTGAACTCCATTTTCTTGTAATCATCCCAGCTCAACTCTGCTGCCTCCCCTGTTTCCCTCTTTGCTTTGGCAATTTCCAGGTGCTCTTCCTGATGAATTTTATTACATTATTTTATTTTTTTTTTAGGGGAAAAAAAGATGAAGTAATGATTAGTAAAGCAAATTAATGAAAGCAAAAGGAGATTATATATTTAATTAAATTAATTAATCAGGTGATGCTTTACTCTTAATTGCTCAACTGCAGTGGGGCAGCCCTGCAGGAAATAGATGGCCAGAGCTATAGCAACCGACGACGTTTCATGGCCAGCAAACAACAAGCTCAGCACAAGATCAAGAATTTGTTCTTTTGAAAGGTTGGAGTTCTTCAGGACCCATCCCAGCAAATCATTTTCATCTTCTCTCCTTTGCTTGATCCTCTCCTCCATCTTTCCCTCGATGAATTTAAGGATTATTGATCGAGACTGTTCAAAACAAAAAATAAAAAAAAAGAATAAGAAAATGAAAAGACAAGAACTCAAGCTCAAAATCATAATCAAGAATTGTCGCGTCTTAATCATGTCCCCCTGGAAAATTTTATTACCCGTAGGGCCTTTCTGTATGCAGTTCCAGGGAAATTCAATGGAGCAGAAACCACTCCTTTCATGAATGTAATATACTCTTTCTTGAGCTGCTCGGTCTCGGGTTTCCCGGGTTCAAGGCTCATTATATGTTCAGCCATTAAGTTGAATGTAAACTGCAAAAAGAATGACAAAATTTTTGATAACTTTAGATTGATTTGTAATCATTTTTGTTTCTTCTTCCAAGCACAAACACGAAATGTTTCTTTAACATGGAATAACCTATTGAATTTCCACCTTCTTTGCCTCATCTTGAGCACAAATAACAGAATTATCCATCCAAGACGACAGAACAAGCAAAGTATGCTTTTCAACTTCACGGAGAAGATGAGTTTTAAGCCTCGCATTGCTCAAGAAATTGAGGCAAATGATCCTCATATCTCTATGCATTTCTCCAACCAAAACAAGCATAGACCATTTCCCAAGAATCCCACCAATGCTTCTTGGATAGCTGCATTCAAACAACTTCCCTTCATTCTGGAAAATGAATCTGTTCAGCCCAGCATCAGCTGAAACTATAGTGGGCTCCCCAAACAAATGGGACTTGTAGATTTTTCCATACCTGAATCAAAAAAATCAAGAATTTATTCTAAATTTTTGAAGAACTTTTTCCATATATGTGGGTGATAGAATAATTGATTACCTGGAAATGTGTTCTTCCATGAACTTTCCTATAGTGGTGGCTGGATATGGCTTCAAATAGGCAATGGTTTCCCCAAGAAAAGGCCAACCCATGCTGCCTGGTGGAAGATTTAGAGTTTTTTGTTTTCTTCTGAAGAGGTTCAAGAAAATTAGAGACAAAAGTACAAGAAAAATAGTAAACTCCAACCCCAAATCACACATGGCTTCTCTCTCTTGTTATCTCTCTCTCTCTCTCTCTTGAAGAAAACTGGAACCAGATATCTGATTATGTGAAATTCTGCATCTGATGAGAAAAAAGGAGCTTTTTTGGCTATCTTTTTTGGGGTCTCCTCTCCTATGCTGTTGGGCTGTTCCTCCTACTACATTAAGAAGGAGACTTCGGAGAGGAAAATAAAAGTGATTTGAGGAGCTTTTGTGCCAATAAGCTGCTTTTTATAGGCTTTAGCCTTTAAGGGATGTTGCCCTTTTGCTGGGTAGTAAGATTTCATCACCAGCCGCTCTGTGTTTGGCTTCAATCTCTCTTTCACCACGTGGAAAATTAATTCCCTACTCTTATTTGAGGTTCCTCACTTTTGGATATATAATTAATATAATGACACATTGAATTCTCTATTGGATTATATATGTTATTTTTTATTTCAACTTGTTATATTATGTCAAGTGTATATAATTCTTAATTAATTATTTTAATAAAAAAATATTTAATGCATGTGATATATATTTATGTAATGAAATAGGAGATAGAATAAGAAATGAAATAAAAGATTTAAACCGATATAATGAAAGAACCAGTTTATAAGAGTGTAGGAACATTTTTATTTTTTATGATTTGTTTAAATTTGTTGTTATATTTGGATTAATCTAATATTGGTTTAAAGCAATGTATTTTGCGATGTTGAGATAGTTCAATATAAAAATTGAAAAATTGCAGGATAAAGAATCCAACTTAATAATTGTCACATAACAATCATATTTTGAGGTTTTTTTCTCATTGATAAGTTGATTGAATGGTACGTCTGGATTAGCTAACCAAATTTGAACTTGAATGAATTCTATGTACATGTGTCATGTGTGCGTAAGTAAGGAGAAAAAAAAATTAAGCCTATTCTATATTTCAATGAAAAAACTATTTTATCCCTTAATTTCTAATTGATCCTTATTTTTAAATGTATTTTGGGATTTAGTTAATGATAAATTAATCAATCCAAGCTTTTCTGTTCTTTTAAATAATCATTCGAATTGTCATCACATCAAATAAGGTGAATATAGTCTTAAATTTATGTAGAGAAAGTGTTATCCAATACTTCAACTACTTTCTTTTTTAATTAATCAAAATACCAAAGTGAAAACTAGAAAAAATGAAGTTTTTTTTGTTTGCATTTTTTTAAATGTTTTTCTTTTTATTTTTAAACATTCAAAAATTTAATTATTTATCCATATTTAAATAAAATATTACTTTTTTTTCCTCATATTTATAAAACCCACCACATTAATAATTAGCAGAATATTTCATTATTTAAAATCACTAAAATTATTAACTAATTAAATTGTGTTTTCACGTTTGTAGGATCCACACCATTAATATTTGATAGGATATTTCATTCTTTAGAAATAATTAAAATTTATTAATTGATTAAATATAATTCCTCTTTATATTCTGATGAAATAACCGGACTCACAATGAATTAATATAATAAATTATATTCTATTATAATTTGACTAAAGAAATATAAAAAATAAAATAAAATATTGATCCATAATATTAAAAACTCATGATTTTTTTTAATCATAATATTATTTGGTTGATACAACATAAAAAAAAAAATCCACAAATTAGTACTATTACATTAAAGTATAATTTTCAATCTTTTAAGTCAATGTTTTTACTGTGCTAATTCAAACACATTTTTATTTTAATAAAAAAATCAATTAAAAAAACACATGTAAAATGTTAAAATTTTGAAAATATGAATATGGAACCAAATAGGGCTATTTTTCTAAAAAAAAATTGTTTTGAATTTAATCTGGTTAAAATCAAATATTCACAAAACAAGTAAATAACTAAATATATTACTCTTAATGTAATAATTGATTCACAGTTAGATTAATCAAAATATAAATATAATTACAATTATTATATGGGTTTAAGAGAGCATTTAAAATATTTTATAAAATATAAAAGTTTATATATTTTTTAAAATAAATTTAACCAAATATCCTCCAAATTCAACCAAATCAAATTGAACTTTCCATGTTCTCCTTTCTCCTAAATCTTTTGCTCTTGTAAACTTTGATAAAACATAGGCCAATAAACTTTCCTTTTTATTTTCTCAATTGCAGTTCTATAAAATAGCAAGAGAGAATTTATTTTTTTTTCATTTTTTTTCAAAAAAAAATTATAGCTGCTTCTCCAAATTATGTTAATAAAACTGAGCCTTTATTCCGATATATAAAAGTTAATTTCATTTTACACATACAAAAATAAGTTGATTAAGAGAACAAGAAAAAGAGTAATTATTGTGAATTTCTTTAGATTGATAAATGCCACAAAATTGACATTGTTAGAATATACTTAAGGGGGTGATACCAAATAATTTCATTATCTTTTTCTCATTCCATTTCATAAAGAAGATTATAAGTCATCCAAAAAGAAAAGAAACAGCAAAATCCCTTGTAGTGTTAAAGAAGAATTTGACCACTAGCATGGATTATGCATAGTTTTGACATATTGGATAATAGTAGTTTGCATACAATTTGAACACTAGAATGGACATGCTCCAATTTTGACATTTCGAGTAATAGTCCCAATTAGAGAAAAATCAACATCAAAATATTAAAGCAACTGTGAGACTGTTTGGGCGAATTTATAAGTTACTATAAAATATTATAAAATTTTTAATTGAATTTCTGTAAGAGTTTACAGATATTAGAATAGTATGAACTGTTTAAAGAAAAAAAAAAGGGCTTCCGATTTTTTTTAAAAAGTAATATTATTTTGACATCATATAAAACTTAAAATATTATTTTGTACAAACTGGCTATTTCAAATTTTATTTTTAGAATAAGATTGAATTCTTATAGGCTTCTTATTATTATTTTGGCTATAGAATGTCATGCAAGATGGTTCTCAAATGAATCTTGAATTCAATTTTCTAAGTAGTGAATCTAATTTTAAATTGAAGCACGTAACTAATTGTTACAAAGTCAAATGTTGCAAATTATATTTTCATTTTAAAATTAATTGTTTTAACTCACTGTTGATTCACATGTTTGTAAGGATTAGTTCTTTGACAATACTTAAAATTGCACCAATTAAATCATATGCACCTTAATTTTAAATCAATAGATAGTTGTTATTATTTTTTTTGAAAAATAAATCGTTGTTGGTTCGTCGGTTATTTTGAATATTTTTTATTTTAACTTAAATTAAGTATAAAAGCATACGATATTTATATACATGCACGTGGGTTGGGCATATTTTATAGACTCTAAAGCCCTATGTAGCGGGCTTGGATTGAAAAATAATATATACAGAAGTTTGGGTTGAATTAGGGTATGATCAATTAACAAGCCTTAACTTTGCCCTACACTTTATTAATGTGAAATTTTATTATATTATTTTATTGCTTCATACTTTTTAAACATTATAATCTTAATTAGGTGAAAGAAATTTCTATTAAATTAAGTATTTTATACCAATTTGAATTCTAACCTTTTAAATTTATTAATTTGATATTTCAACTCCTTAAGGTGAAGTATCCAATTGATAAAATTAATATA
>JACGDI010005305.1:585739-618793 GCA_014898725.1 Jacaranda copaia
AAAATTACTCATTACTTTATACTTATATTTAATCTATGAACTTAAAAATTATTTATATTGAAATCAAATTTATATTAATTATAAACTTTTTATATATAAAAATTACAAATACCGGAATGAACAATACGAACTAAATAGTTTTCTTCATTAAAAATTAAACTAAATTAATAAATTTAATACATTGGGATCACAATTTGTTATAAAAAAATTGGAATAGCAATAGTTGAACATTTTTCATAATAAAATTAACAATATTAAAATTAATAGTGGAATAAATATTTTTTTTTATAAAAACAGTTAATAAAATTAATTTTGCTAATGAATAAATTTTGTTAATAAAATTTTTATTAATGAATGAAAAATTGAAAATAAAGATTAATTAATTTAAATTTAATGATTAAATTAAATTAAATATTGAAAAAAAATTATTTTTTGTTATCTTGTGTCAAATAATATTTTTAGTATGTATTGAGAAAATTATTATGTACATAAAAACATAAGTCTAATAAACTAAACTCAATGGGTTTTGGATTAGATAGGGTATGGTAAGATTAGAATCTCATCCTTTTGGATATTTTAGGATAAGATGGTATACAAGATATTTTTGTGTGAGTATTTTAAAATATAAGTGTGAATAGAGTGATATTCTATATCTATTTATGTGACAACCAATAAGAAAGATATTAGGAATTTAGCTAACCACTCGTGCGGCTGGTCCACCTTGAGATGTGTCCTACCCAATCATTGCCACCATTTAGTCTCAGTAAAACATTACTTAACGCCCCCCCACCCCCCCTCGCACTAAGCGCACACACAAATAAAGCATCACTCATTTATTTTATTAAAAGAAAAAATATAAAAGGTCAATTTTTTGCGTCCTTTTCTTCCAAACCTACCCTAAAACCTAATAATTGAAAACCTAAATCCTAAAAAATGCAAAATTAATTTTTGTAATATATAGTACTGTAGTTTTTAACCTAATGATGTAAATTTAACACATAAAGTGTGATGTTGAAAATTCGAACCCAACAAACACTTAGTTTGCATATATAAACTTAAAAAAAAAAACTTGACAGTAAATAATTATTTATTTAAATAAATATATGCCATAAAATAAAGAATGAATTTTAATGGCCACCTAATTAATAATTCTTTCTCTATCAACATATATGATTAAAGAAAGTGCTTATCTTCTATCTTAATAAATTTAAATAAGAAGCCATAAAAAAATTAAAACTTTTACTTATTTATAAAAATAACCTCTTTTTTTCGTGGGATGGTGAAAGTATGTTGCCAAGTGTTTATCTTCAATCTTAATAAATTTAAATAAGAGGCCATAAAAAAATTAAAACTTTTACTTATTTATAAAAATAACCTTTTTTTTTTTTGCATGGAATGGTGAAAGTATGTTGCTTTTGACTGTAAAAGCCACACGTGTGGTGGCCAATCCATTGGCTCTGACCAAATTAATTGTGCTGCCAATCAGTGTAGGCCCGTAACTCAAATGGCTGAAAGGCCCTTTACAACCCAACCTTGATTGGACTAGAGACTTCTTAACATAATTTCCCATATACAAAGTCAAGCCCAAGATCTTCAATGGGGACAACTATTCTTGATTTTACTATTATTCCAATAGATGCATGCAATATACACACAAACACACATACACATGCATGTGTGTGTGAAAAATGTATATGTGTATTTTTTGTGCGTGTAAAATCTGTGGATCACTAACGATGATGGTCAGATCCATCGTTTGATGGTCAAATCCATCGTTAAATATAAAAAAATAAATGAAAATGTGTTTTGAATGGTGAGAAAGATGTATGACTTACAAACTGTTTCAAAACATTTGATTTTTTCAATATAAGATAAGATTTTACGATTCTTGATTTTACTATGATTCCGATAGATACATGCAATATTCACACAAACATGCACACACATATGTGTGTGTGTGTGTGTGTGAAAAATGTATGTGTGTGTTTTTATACATGTAAAATCTGTGGATCACTAATGATGATAATCAGATCTGTCGCTGAATATAAAAATTTCGATGAAAAGGCATTTGAAAGGATGAGAAAGTAAAATAACTTATAAATTATTTGAAAACATTTAATTTTTTCAATATAAGATATGATTAGATATCATTAATTAAGAAAACATAGGTCTTTATGGGACAATATTTGTTAAATCTCCACCAAGCTCAAAATTTGGCAATTGAATGTCCTAATCATTTTTAAAGCTTTAATTGAGTTTTCCAGAGGGGCTGCATGATTACAATACTGTTGGTTGAGATGAAAGATTGTTTTATAGTGATAATAACCAAAGCATGTTGAGAAAAATTAGGAAAAAGAAGAGCAATCATCAAGTTGACAATTCAATCTAATAACATCAATGATGTGGGAGCATAAAATATCCCACCCAATAACTATTTGGTGATGGGGGAATAACATAAATTAAGATTCTTTATTTAGTAAGATTTAATGAGGAAAATTTTCAAATTTTGATTTATCAGCTACTTATTCAATATTTTAAATTTGGGCGACATATATTTTATGAAATCGGATATACCTAATATCATGTTCGATTTCAATGTTAAAAAAGATGAAAAATGAAAGTAATGATTACGAAAATTATATTATTAAGAATATAAGCTCAAACATTTTCAGATTGAATTTCAATTATTAATAAAGTAGCTGCTTCCTGCATCTGAATTAGATTTTGATTTAACAACTCTTTCCAAACTATATAAATCCAAAAAAAAATATCTTGTGTTGATAATATCTTATCCCAACTTCCATTTGCAATTGTTATATCCATACCATATTGAAGTGTATTTATGTACTTGAATCCATGGGCAAGCATAAATGCCCATCCTTTGCCACCATTCCCACATCCAAGTAATGACAAAAGGGGGTACATAACCAAACTAAGAAGCAAAAATTATTGAACCTAAACTAACCATCAAATGACACAATTTTTGTATCTCTATCTACTTTTATATATATATATATATACACACATAATAATGACATCAAATTAAAACAAAATTCTATTAATATTCTCGATGAAATAATACATCAATATAATTAAGTTTTTTATGTCATCGATTTATCTAATCATCATATATATATATATATATTGATACGTATATAAATATATAACGATGAATTTAATTATTATTATTATTATTATATATAAAGAGAGATGAGATGGATTTGGCTATATTAGGTTGACCACAAGAAGAAAGTTTCAATATGAGCCGACAGCTTCCATATCAGCCTCCAATCTTTGCCCTTAATCATATCAATGACAAGTCAATTTCTAAGGTTGGCAAAAAAGAAAACCAATATATTGGAGAAAAAATGATTTTTTAAAATAAAAAAAGAAAAGAAAAGGAGAAAATGGATTTTTAAAGATGGTAGCGTCAGTGTTGTCCATTCCATCCACCCCCACCCACATTCAAATATCTCATTATTTGCCAACCAAAAGGAGCCTCACAATCATTGTGCACGCTTTGCTTCGCCAAACGTGCCCTCGTCTCATCCCAATCAAAGAAATCCACTCTTTCAAAAAAGTTTCTTTTCTTTTCTTTTTTCTTTTTAATTATTGTTATTGTTCTTTAATTATCAAAAGAGGGATTCAAATTTATGTATATCTTCAACACTTTGTTTTGAAAAAAAGAAAAAAAGAAAAAATCCATATCAATCACACTATGTAGTTAGTTATTGAAATTTTTTTTATATCGCACAATTTTCATAATACTATTTTGTTATGATTTTAAGTGTATCAAGTTAATATCTATTAAGTATTATGGTTTGTTATTCACGAGGGTTTTGAATATGCAATTGGTAAAATTCGTTAACAGGATAAGGATTTCATTGTTTTTTAGGATGATCTGAACTCAATTTTATCCGATTCAGATTCAAACAAGCTTAAATTACCTTTGCTCTAAAGAAACTAAATTGTTGAAAGTCTACCACTTGGCTCTGAGTATTGGCCACTTAAACTTAATATAAATAGCTTTGCTTAGAAACAGTAATAAATAAGTGAAAAGGTTTGCTTTTTACTTTTGTGTAGTTGTGCTTGATTATCTCTTTTGAACATGCTTTAATTTACGTATTGGAGGGTTTTAACTAAAGTCCTTTTTAGCTAGTCCAAAACGTGCTATTTTGGCAAGGCACACCATAATTGCGAATTAAATTCAAAATTAAAGAGAATTCATAGATAGACCCACCTCATCAATTTATCGACTCGATTCTATACCAGTTATAAACACTAATATTAAAAGATAAAAGTGAGGCAAACGAGATTGGATACAACTAAGCAGAAGAAGCTATGAATATTGCAAGCATGGGCCAACTCAAAACATGGATCTTACTCCTCAAATAGTTCAAATTTATTGGGTAGGTATGTGAATTTTTGTTAGGAGAGTTGTCAATTTGAGACAAAGAGATAAAACTCTCGGAGGCAAGCCCTATGCCATTCTTGCCTGATGATAACTTATAACATCCGAGCAAACGCACGAGTGCCACAACGTGTCGATTTTCCCTCCAAGTTCGTCCTTACTATTGCCCAAAACCATGATCGCTAAGTGGACACTCGTTGTCAATGACAAAAAAATGATTACCAAGTGGACAATTTATATTTTGATAACAATTCAGAAAATTGTTATTTTTTAGATA
Source organism: Jacaranda copaia (assembly GCA_014898725.1). Lineage (NCBI taxonomy): Eukaryota > Viridiplantae > Streptophyta > Magnoliopsida > Lamiales > Bignoniaceae > Jacaranda > Jacaranda copaia. Next base: position 590,428 of record JACGDI010005305.1, read on the forward strand.
ACTCAATTAAGTTGATTTTAAGATTTGAATCTAAATGATATGATCTTGTGTTTTCAAATCAAGCAAATGTCAATAAAAACCCTCTAATATTAAGTCAATACTTGAAGATTTGGATGTAAAATGATGACATATTTAAATGCAATACATATAGTTGTATATATGTAAATATGAAAAAAAAAGAATATTAGAGGTGATTGTCACTTAACAAGTCATTTATGGTTGATATGGCTTAATCTGAATCATCTGGACTTCAAAGATATAATATGCAGCTTTATCCAAGTTATATATTTTTTCGATTAGGTCAAACTGACATCATTACGGAAAACGTAGATCCATACAGTATCATAGTCTTTAAAAATTTTCTTTCTATACTTACACACGATTTTATATTCTTAATATTTTTTTTGTTTTTATTATTAAAATTGAAGATTCAAACATACTAAGAAAATTTGCCGGACAGGTAAAGAAGACCCGAGAGATTGTGCAAAGTGTGTGTACATGGGGGCTGAGAAGGGCTTTTGCTTCCGGCTAAGATATGTCAAATCAGAGCTTGAGGTCCCCAACTGAACTACGCATAAGATGGATAGACTACGTGCTCTAGTTTTAGGGGAAAGCAAGACAGGCGCAACTCCTGATTAACTTTAATCAATTACTATTAATTAACAACAGATTAGGTTCATGTTTTTAATGATAGAATTGGGTTCAGTGATCCAATTGAAGATGTGAAAGTTAATATAGTTTAAACTTAGTGGAGTATTGATTGGCCGATAATTTCGGCCTTTGGCACAAATCGCAATGGTATAAAAATATTCTAGTTTTAGTCTTGTTAAAGTTTAAAGGTGTACGATATTGAATCCCAATCTCAAGTGTGGATCATTTATTTTGCTAATAATATGAGCATTATTAGTATTATTATTATGTAGTTATTAATGATTGTATTGTAGTTGTTACTAATACATTATATGATGATAAGAATTAATTACTTCAAAAAAAATAAAAATTCTCATCTCCTTAAATATCTGCCGACAAAAACAAGGTGGAAAAATGGGAGTTTATACTTGCATAGTACAAACATGGCCTAGTAAGTTGCAAATCTGTCCAATTGTCCCCAAGACATTTGGAGATTTTATATCATTTACTTGGCTATATATACTCAAATAAAAAACTTGTGTCATCTACTTGATATTTATATATATATGTACACTCACTCAAACGGTAAACTATTTAATTAAAATACAATGATATTACAAAATAAAATAATGATATCATCATATATGATCTCAGAGTCCACAAGCTACTTTGGTATATGCATACTTATGTGGGTGACATGAAACGAGCCCTCAAAATTAAATTTACTTCTAAATTTCATCAATTGGACAGCTATATTTTCTGAGGTATGAGAGAATGTTTAGCCCTGTCTAGGATAAGTACCCACAACTAGTAAAGAAATTAGCTGGCAACTTCAAGAGAAGGAAATGAAGATGAGGAAAGAGGACAGAAAAGTCTCATAAATTACTGCAGTAATGGCCAATAACTGATTCCAGCAGAGTAGACAGAGGGACATCATATTTGGTTTAATGTGGTTTCTACTTTTTGCCAACTTCAAAGGAAGATAGAAAAATTCCTTGAAAAAACTATCTTTCTTAAAATGTCATAAAAACATAATTGTTAAGATGAGCATCACAGTGAAACCCTAATTTTTTCAAACAGGTTTCTGTTCACTATGAAGACTTCTATCACTTTGGGCAGCACAAGGACCTGAAAAATCACTATAAGTTTAGCTATCAGCAAACAGTATCATGCACAAGTACTGTAATTTCAACCTCTTAAGCACATAAGACAATTAAGACTCACCACAAGAATCTTACCAGCTCCGCATCAAACTTTTCTCCCAATTATATGCTTTGAAGCTTATGGATACACAGTAGTCCAAACACACACAGAAATGCACATGAACCTCCGGCCACACACATACTTACTCTCACAAAAGACCTATGTTAACGAAAACTCCAATGTATGTGCTTGATTCCTTTGGATTGTGACTGTCAAACAAGTAGAACAGAGATTATCAAACTAGTTTACTTTTCCACAACGCTGCTCTCATTAGAACACTGGAATCCAAGAATTCTTCTACTTTTGCAGTGCCCAAGGCTTCTATTTGTCATACAGATGACTTTAGTTTTCCCCTAGATGGGATGGTAAAATCAAATGAAAATGCCAGATTTGGATATTCTATACAGCCAAGAGAGCAGCAAGGTAGTGCAAATACAACATTATTCCACCACAGGGAAATGTTATTTCCTATCTCAAGTTGTTATTTCAGATGATGAATGGTACATGTATCCATTCAAACTTTGAGTATACCATCTAATACTCAAATTTGATGGCCAAACTCCTTTGTTCTGTTCCACAAATACATTTACAATTCAATAGTTGCAAAACTTGAAGTTAGGGAACCTTCAATTTCTACTCAAATAGTTCTAAGTTCCTTGCTGAGGAATTAATTGCTCCAGCAAATTCTCAATGCTTTAAAGTGTGGATAACCAAAAGGTCAAGGAGAGCCATACCATATTTCTTACAAAAGGTGGGCAAGGGTGCATTAATGGCGTTGCAGCTCTCAGTTTCTTGAGATGCAACTAAAAACCAAATTTTACTGCACGTGAGCATGCGCCTATTGCCTAGCAATAGTCACATGGATAAAGGTAGCAACAATCTTCTATCCCTTTTCCTTGCAAGAGACTGCCGTGAAATTCTCAAACGAGTAGGGACAAGGATGCCAAGGCATACGAAGAAAAAGGATATCCAGTAGTGTTTTAAGTACAGGGTAACATATGATGAAACTAGAAGCACAATAAAGATGAAGGCCCAGAAAATAGCAACTGCAACATCGGTCCTGTATAAAGTATAAACAACATAGATAAGAGAAAATATTGAAGAGATGCTTGACAAAATTAAAACTATAGAAAGGAGTAAACCATTAAACTATTTCAAGTAGTAATAGTGTCGGAAGAACTGAATGCATTGAAGTTGATGGGAAAAGGATATCAGTAGATTATTTATCTAGACATCCACCAATATAAGAACTTTCTAGAGAAGGAAATTCCAAATATTATGGCTTTCTAACACTTCACATAAATGTAATATATATGTAATGAAAATAAACATAGAAGCCAAATGAAAACACTAACTTCGATTTTCTCTCAAATATTTTTTCTTTGAATTTAGTCAAGTGAACCAGATATCAAGTGGAGGGTACAACCATAGAAATTCTCATTTCTTCAATTGTTGACATGCCTAAAAGAATGTTCACAATGGCTGAATTTCGAAATTGCGGGCAACATCAATGTGTTCTTTTTACTGAAATCATTAGGATCGAACTTAGTTGCTACTTAATCTGATTATTTCAAGCTGCTTGTACTTATTTTCAGCAAAGAGTAACAAGCTTCACAATCTTCTCATTGAATGTGCTATTCAAGTAATGCCATCAAATATCAATAGGGGCAATAAAAAATTAATCTGACCTGTATCTCTTTTCCTTTTAGTAAAACCACAAATAATGCATTCAGAATATTGCAGTACTTAAGTTGCGAAGCTTGGCAATTATCATGTATGATTTACAAAATATCTCACTTGAGATGCAAACAACGAAAAAGAAAAAGAAAAGATAAATTCCAAAGATATCATTCCATCAAAACAAAGCCCTTGCTTAATTGTTTTGGGGCCTGGAACAATTGCACTATTATCAAAGAATTAAGATTTGGACATAGTATATAGTTGGACTTGGGCCTGTGGGGAATTTATGTTAGACTGTGGGAACATGGCTCAAAAATTTTTGCAAGCCAGGGAAGGGCCAAGGATGTTTCAGCCACCCCCTTCAGTTTGTCCTTGATCGAACGTTCCCCTCAAACTTAAAGGTTGCCACAAAGTGACACTTTGGTTTTTATTAACTCTAATTTTAGAAGAAACAAATAATTAATGAACACTTGGAAGTTTTTTGTAGACCTATCATTGATCTTTTAATGATTACTAGGGCAAATAAAAATATTTGCAAAGTTTTTTATAGACTGACTACTGATCTTATAATGATTAACAGGGAAAACAAAAATGATTGATAAACTGAGGGCCTGTTTGTTTTCATTTTCAAACCCCCCATTTTTACATTTTTTACTATTTGAAAATTGAAAAACATCATTTTTTTTTATGCATTTTCACCCAACATATTTTCATTTTTATTCTCAAAACATATTCTCCAATAACCTATATATATTCTCCCAATAACCTATATATTTTCTCTCTCTATTATCATTATTTCTATCTCTTTCCACTTACAACCTACGAAATCTAATATAATCATTACTTTTCTAACAATTTATCCAAATACAAACTCATTTTCAAATCATTTTAACTAAATACCTTTCCAAATTTTGGAAATGATGGATATGGAAAATGAGAATGAAAATAAAACCAAACGGGCCCCAAATATAGCGTACAGTTACTATCCCATGATGCCACCTCTCACATGTGCCTTCCAACGAGTGGAAAACAGTGCTTAACTTCCAAGATTCACTTAATTTTGGATGCATATCAAGAGCCAAGTTTAGTTCTTAGGATTAGCGAGTGCTCTCTGATCTCCCAATAATATTGTTCTTGGATACATTGTTAACTACTTAACACAGCACACTCAACATACTTGAACAATTATAATTCTTGTTGACACTTGCAGCATTTATATTAGCATTTGTTTTCATAGACCAGGTTAGCGGGAATATAACTCTACGTATGAATGCAAATCTGATGTCTCATTAAATAAGGCAGTTTGCTTGTAAGACTTCATTCATCTACTGTGACATAAAGCAAATCAGAAATTCATTCTATGCTTGTTTTCTTTATCAGTTTTATTAGTGTTCTTAGTAGAAGATATAATTTCTGGGAACTCAGGTCTACTATTTCTATTTATATAATTCAAGAACTCATTTGAAATTGGAATATTCAATTAATTCAAAAATTGAGCAGCCCATGAAATGATAAGATTGAATAAATGAGAGATGCCATTGTCATGGACTACCTTGATCATTGCCGAAAATATCCTTCCTATTGTGGTAGTAAGACAAAAAGATCTTTCAAAGACATAATTCCCATGGACACCAAAAAGCACTCTACCCTTCAAGAGTGAGACGTATTGAGCTAGTTCAATTGATTACGCCATCATATGTTATTATATTTTCTTTTTTGCATATTTCTATTTGAGAATGAATGTTAAACTTAATACAAACCTGCAACTTATACTACGATAAATCTTTGAAGGTTGACACTGCACTGTTACCCAAATTAGCTTATGAGCAATTATATCGAGGTAGAGCTATTATGACTAGTAAACAGTCACATATAACCCGCATGGATCTGATTTATAGTTAGCCACTTAGTTCTTCATCATGAACCTAAAAATTTTCAAAAAGGTGATGTAGCAGTTAGCACTGCTAGTAATGCAATGGTACCTTTTTAATTTATAGTTAGTTTATATCTCATGAGAGACTTTCTGGAAATCACTCATAATGTTTGCCAAACTTTGCAATCTAAGTCTCAAGATCTTCCAATGCAATATTTTTGGTTTGACTACCAAAACCTTCATGGGGGAGAGAGAGGTTGGGAGAAGTATCACACGAGGCTGGGGGGGACAACAACAACAACAACAACAACAACAAGTACTACATGAAGAACATGAAGTTCACATTCCCAATATTGTTGAAATTTGAAACTTATATATTTGGCAGGATTCAGGAGTATAAATTAAATAGTCATTAAGTAGAGGCTATTTTAATGAAACATATTTAAAAGATTAAAATGTTCATTTCCGCAATTGATACTTAATGACATGGGTTGAGTTGCTGACTTATAGAGCTCCTATATGGCAACTAACTGAAACAGTAATTATGCACACATTAGAAATAGGAAAAACCTTCTTGAACAAACTACAATAAAAAGACCAGAGGCAAGAAGCCTTAGGAAATAGGAATAATACATTGACAATTAATGGAATATAAGTTGGGCATATCTTTGAGAAAACTGCTTGACATGATCCATAATGATAGATCTTAATTGATTTACTAACTTTCCCAAATAGCAGATGAACAATATGAGAGAACTTCTCACCAAAGGAAGAAGAAGGCTGAAGGGAAATTGGGGAGGAAGCTCACAGCATTGCCATAAATTCAGCATATAAAAGATCTCACATACAACAGATATAGGGTGTTTTTGCAGGTGAAATACTGGATACAATGGATCAAACTAACAACAAATGCTCCTTTTAATACATAGCTACCTGTTACTATGCTTTAGCAAGTATTTTGAGCTAAAAATTGACTCTTAGGTATAGGCCTTGAAAAATCAACTCAAGCAATATAATTGTGCTACTAGTTCTTTAACCTCACCTGCTTCAAATAAACATGTAAGAAAAATTAAAATTTTTCAATGTGATAGAAAAAAATGCTATCAGCTAGCAGATACGCTGAAACTTTTTCTCTGGGAATCCTAACAAAGTTATTTGTTTTCCAACTGCCAGCAAAACTATTCCCCCAAATTTTCAAGAATGTCATGTAATCCTTCTAGCATCTACATTGAAATCAATTCCTCAAAACCAATAGGATACAGTTGCAACTTGCAACTTATTAGTTAACAAAACATAAAAAACCAAATGCAATAACAAAATTCCTTGTTGCAACTTACTAACTAAAAATACATACAAAAGCAAAATCCTCGTAAAGATGACACAATCCGAATCCATGATCAAAGTTAATTAACTAGCGAACAAAAGAAGCACGAGAAGACGTCAGCAGGACATACCAGGTGGAGAGAATGGGTTTAGGCGAGAAGAAGGAGAGGGCAGGACACTTATGCTGGGATCGGATCTGGTAATCTCTCAGTTGCTCTACGAGTTTCGACCTGGTTATCATTGGGTTGCTCTTCCAAACCGGAATGGAGTCCCGTCCCACCTCGGAATTGAATTCAACTGGATTGAATTGAAATCCACCAGATTCTGTGAGTGAATTACAAATTGAGCTGCAGCTAACGGGCAGCTAGATGCACTTATTGCGATTTCGAATTTAGGGCAAAATTATGAACAAAAAGAGGGGTTCTTTTGGCTTGGAAGAGAGAAGTCGAGCTTTTAGTTGTAAGCAAGGAGTTTGGAAAGCTCGGTCGCGCTGGAAAAGAGAAATTGACGCAAATTACATTTATGTTCCAAATTAGACATTATAAAATAAAAATTATACTTTTTTTGTGATTTCAATAATAGAAAAATAAAAAATATATAAAATGAAAAATTATACACGACTTTAGTTAATATCCCATGAAATTTATATTCAAAACTTCTTTGTTATAAAAAAGGGTAAACAACCCTATACTTATTTATTTTGGCACATTATCATCGAAAAGTAACTTAAAAATATTTGACCCCCTCAACCTTAGGAATCCCACAACTTAAGGTTATTGGAGTGTTTTGCCACTCAAGTAAATTCTTTAGACAAATTATACGTCAAAAACTAATATCTAACTTTCATATATCTCGTCAAAAGCTATTATTATTATTATTATTATTATTATTATTATTATTATGTCTTCTCACTAAAAAGATGAAATTGAGGAACATAACAGTTACGAAGAACAATTTATATGTATAAAATGCCATTTTATCTTATATTTTCTTACTATTAGACATGTCTTTTATAGATTACCTCAAAATTAAGTTTTACATAGACTTGAACTAAATATACATATATATTCATTTATATAGTTTTTAACTAATATAATATAATATCATCGAAATTGTATATAGAATATATAATAATTGTATATATTTTAAAACATCTCTTCCTAATCATTGTAGCATGGGATGAATTCCATTTGCTCATAACATTTAGCATGGTATATCAAGGTTTGTTAAGGAATTGATGCCAATTGATATTCTTCTTATTGTAAGATCAATTTAATTGTCTATGTATAAATTTATATTATTTCTTTATTTGTCATTTTTTACTTTCTTAAGATGTCATAAAATATTTGTCATTGAAACCTGCATGATGGGTGTTCATATGTTCTTCATCTGTTATGGTTGTGTCTGTGAACTGGTCTATGGCCACACAGACTGGTTTTGGAACTGATGGTTGAGAATGGTTATTTTGTGTGATGCTTAGTCCGTAGTGTGTGATTTCTTGATTAATTTCATCTTTCTGTGGTAAGTATATGCAGCTCTAACTAATTTTGTAGGCCTTTTTTTGGGGTTATTTCATTCTTGAAAGTTGCTCTTGCTTATTGACGATGTTTATGCTACCTTCAAGGCATGCGTTGTCTAGTTCTTCTTACTTGGTTTTTGGTATGTTTGTGGAGTTTGTTTTTTTTAGACAGCGTTTGTATTGAGATGTTCGGGGATTTTGCATTTTTTTTTATAGCAATAATTAATTTTGTTGCAATGTAAGAGATTCTAATCCTTCTGCTAGCTTAGGGATTTGGAAGTTAGTTGATTTTGGTTGTGTTACATGATCTTGCACTGGTACGCGCATGTTTCCTCTACACTGAAGGTTTAGTTGTATGATTTACATGGCCTCTTTGCTTCTGTCCAACAATTTATTTCTAGTTTCATTGTGGCTGGAATCGTTTTTGTGTTAAAAAAAAAATGTCTTGGTTTTTCTAATTCTATTGACAATGAGCTTACATTGGTTCTTTGTTTCAGTCCAACATATGCTCCTTGTTTTTTTAGTGGCTGTAATTGTTTTTAGGGTTTAAAAAATTTTCACCTTTTTTTTCTATTTCTCCTAAAAATGTGCATAGATTGGTTCTTTGCTTCTATCCAACATATGTTCCCGAGTTTTTAGTGGCTGGAATGGTTTTTGGGTTTAAGAAAAATTTCATTTTGGTTTTGTAATTCTGCTGATGGCTGAGCTTACACCAGTTCTTTTGCTTTATGGCTTAATTGTAATAATGTTCTTCTCTGGGCCTTTGGGTTGAACTTCTGTGCTCCTTATGCTTGTTGAGTGGTTTTCTTACAGCTCATTTCACTAAACTGCATGTCACACTATTGTATATCTGTAACTTTACATACAATTTGGTAGACTGATTATTGGTTGTTTTGATTGACTCTGTGGCAGTCTTTTAACTTTATTAAGGCTGTATCTACTGCTGTTCAATTTGGAATCCCATGCGTGGCAATGTATAATTTCTGCAATCTGTCTAGGAATCTTGACTACTATTTGAGTTGGTTTCTTCATTTCTTGTATCTATTTTGGTGTAGTAATGTCAAGAACTGTTCCAGCTATGCAATTATTTATGTGCACCGTGTCTTCATATTCCTCCATCCATCTTTAAATCCATATCTTGCACTCTAGATACTATGCATTCTTAGCACTGGCACACTACCCGCACATTGAATCCTTGGTGAACATAATGTGTTCTCTTCCCTAAACAAACTTGTGTATCCATGCACCGTCCAAGAAAGGTGTATTCAGTCATCCTTATCTACTTAAATCTAGCAAACGGTAGGTAATTCCAAATCATGCCCTCATACACATCCTCACTATTATGCTTGTAGTTCAATTGAAGTTTGGCACTTTCTGTCATTAATTATGGCAATGCAAATAGCAACTTCTGTGATTGACTCCGCTGACAACTTCTCCATCACCATTTCCACATCCAACTCTTTGTCTAGCCTTCCATTAGGTTCACCTACCCCTACTTCTGTAGCTCCTCAGTAAGTTAACCTTATTTTATTGTCCTGCTTGTCTCTATGTTCTGTGACCATTTCATGTTGCCATTCATTGCATCTTTACTGACCATGTACCGTTGCTTTGTGTTTTATGAGTGGCTTTTGGTTTTAATATGATGTTGTACTTTGTTTGGTTATTTGATGTGGTTACTGAGTATGTAAGATATTTGTTAATGGAATTTGTGTTACTTGTTTGACAATGATGGTACACTTGACTTTCTAGCTACTATAACATCACGCTTGGGGTTTCTCCATGCCAAAAATGGAGAAGTAAGTCATTCCCCCATGGAGACTTTTTAGGATAATATTTTAGGAAGACTTGTTCTGAGACTAAATGAAGTTTTGGCCCATTTTTGTGTGGCCTGCTTCTGTTATTACAGTTTGCAGCTGCTATTGTTACAAACTGTTATCACAATATGTACCATTTTCCCATGTGGAAAAAGGTGTCAGGCTGGGTTTGAGGGGTTGGAAGCATATTTTTCCTCTTTGCACTTTAATCATCCTCTGCCAAAGTTCATTCCAATAGTTCTATCCCCTTTCAGTACTATGTGTCTATCGGGAAAACAATGGTCACTCCACTCTTGAGTTGTTGTCCTCTTTTTTTTATAAAATTTGTTTTTTTAGGGCTATAGTAGCGATTTTCTTGCCATTGAGCAGTGTCAGAAATGGTCATAGCACCCATCGTAATGTCTGATCTCACCTTTAATATATCTCCATTCCATTTACTCGTCATTAAGAGGTTCTTCTCCCTACACGTTTGTTTCCTGGGTTATAGTAGGCATTATTGATAACGTGTCTCTTGTGGGTTGTCTAAGGTGGCAAACTCTCCATTTCATTAGCCACTCTATTTTTTCTCTATTCTTGTCTTGGTTCATTTTCCTTTTTTTGGTGTATTTCAGTGCCAAATGTCAAATAGATTGGCTGTTTTAGTTGCTTTGGGTGTGAGCGACCACATAAGAAAAAAACATACAAGAGATGGGGCATTTAAGTGGATCACATCATTTCATGTTGATATGGTCCCAAATTTCTCCATCTCACATTTTATATTTTTCTCCAACTGTGTATCTTTCTTAACTTGCCTTATGTTCATCTATTGTTGGAGCCTAAGAAGTTTGCCTTCTGTAATCAATTAAGGAGCTCCACTACTGCTAGGTTGTCATTGTTTCGGGAAAACATTGGTAGATGGTTTATTTCATGTTTGTACACTGAGATTTTGATTTGGTTTTGCTCATTCAGTATAATAATGGCAGCTTGAATTAGTTGAGATGCATGTTTGACAAGTCCAATGTTACTATACTGATTGGCAACATAGTTCGTATTTAACTAAATGTATATGGTTTAGGATAAGTGGCATTTTGGCAACCATTTGTACCAGAAATGGATGTGGGGCTCATTTCCCATGTATTGGTCCACCCCCTCCACATAAAATTGCCAATTTGGTTTCAATTGTAGTAATATATATTGTTGGTTCATTTTTGCCTTCAATATTATTATGGCTCATGCTCTTACATTTAGTCCTCTTATAAATTAGTGGACCATTGTGACTATTAGGACATGTATTACCATATATATTATTTTCCCTGGAACTTAAAAAAAAAACTCCACTTTAATGAGGATATGAAATATCAATATAAAAAAGTATATATATCGGTAATTATTTAAAAAATTGTAGAATGCGAAACTAATACTACTGAATATGCTTACTATTGATTGTGATACGAAACTTGAATAAGTAATAGCATATCAAATATTCATTGTTTAATGCGTGATGAAAATAATGAAAAAAGATGTATAAGACGTGAAACTTCAAGTATAAATGGCACAACACTTTAGGGCATATCTTTTTTGGGGGGAGATTTTTATTTACATATATATTACCTAAGAAATATATAATATATATCACAAGTGTTGGAATAAAGTTAAACACTATGCATGCACGAATTACATATTTAGGTTCATTGATGCATATAAATATTTTACCATCATATAGTAAACGTAGAGATAATAAAAATATTATATAAATGTATTAGACTAAGAACAATAAGTGTAAATATATATTATCAAAGTAAGGAATACATTATAGGACAAGAACAATAATGTATACTTGTACATATAAATACAAAATTAAATATGCATTAATATATGTTGTATGTACATATGTAATATATTATTTATAGTGAATTATACATATAAATATATGAATGGAAATTTTTACAATATTCTGAGTATTAAAAAAAATCAGAAAATTGAATTAGAATATATAAAAATAATAAATTGAATAAAAAAAATTTAATAATAAAATATACAATATTTGAATCTATGTAATAATTAATAGAATGAACTGTATGTGATATTGTAGCTTACCATGTGTGTGCTAAAAAAACACGTTATATACTTAATACATATGTCATCATATATATAATAAAAACATTATATATACATGTAGTGGTCTACCTATATATAATATATTATGTACAATTATTGTTACTTAGAAATATGTAATTGGGAAATCAAAAAATTTATTTGGATAAAATAAAATTATAGCAAAATTGAATTCAATTTGCCAAAAAAATAAAAATAAATAGATTATTAAAACATAACCATTTAGTAACGTATGCATAAACTACTTATACATAATTTATGTTATATAACATATTAACAAGTATGTAGTATAAAATCAAGTCCATTTTAATTATTAACATATACTATAAATTTTGTACAAAGAATTTTTTTTTTAATACATGTCCTATATACATATGCACTATATGTTTCATAATATATCTTGCATTGAAATATATAATTGTGAACCAACCCAAAAATAATTTATATAGTATCAAACTGAAAACTATTCGAAATTAAATGTTGCTAATATTATAATTTGGATTTAACAAAAAAATTTAATAAAATATACAATATTTTGTGCTATTTACAAATTATTAACACAAAATATATGTTATATAATACGATAACTTCTATGTAAGTGTACGAAAATGTATATTACATTTATATATTTAATACATATGTTGTTAATAAATAATAAAAATATCTTTATATGCAATTTGTATGTCTACAAATATATTAATTTAATAAGTTTGGATTTTTTTTATATAAATTAATTTCGTGGGTGACCATAAGTAAATAACTTAAGTAAAATAGTTATTTTTTATCGGCTATGTCATTAGATTTCTTAGGGTAATTACGTCGACGATAATTTTACATTATTAGTAATAACAGGGTACTGAATGCATATATTAGTATAGACTTAGGTCATAATTGTTACTGGATGAGATGGAAATTACTTTGTGGAATATATTTGCGATGCCTTGAAATACAAATAAAGATATTTTATTGACCATTTTTTGTAATTTTCTCGATAGCAGAAGAATCTTATATGTGTTTATCAGACAAATCTTAGTAGATGTAATTTATAATCCTGACAATGATTGGCACGTGACCATAACATTCTACATTATGTCACCTAGTTCTTTGTACACGTTACTAATGCTTCATATGTAGTTATTTATATGGTGCATTTTACACATGGCTTTACCTACATTGCACATTGTATTGGTCTAAAAGCTATATATTTGATTTAACATTTGGAAAAATTTGATGTGGATGTAATCCTTATGAGCTAGTCATACTTTCAAGCTAATAATAGATGGATCCTTACGGTCATAACCCATCCTATGGAGATGACGGTTCATACAGTACCCAATTCGGAGATGTTTGGTTAGGATATATGTGTTGGCCATTCGCTAATGAAAAATTGTTAATTGAGTTTGCTTATGATGAATTCCAAGCTGGTCAACTTCTTTCAACTACTTTCTCAGTGTACACATGGAATAAAATTTGACATAAGATGAATGTTGAGCAACAGCTTGCATTCATGTACAATGTTAAGTAGTTTAAGCAAAAATGGAATCAACTACATGCATTATGGCGAATGTTTCGTTCATTGATAACAAATGGTACAAGTTATGGATGGAATTACGATTGAAACATGATCATGGCTAGTGAGGACTGCATTGCCCATTGGCTCTCAGTATATTTATCATCTTATCTTTGTTCAACTTTATCAATAAAGTCCTTTAATGTTTCTCTCTTTTGTCATGTAGGAGCACTTGGACCATGCCTCATTAATGGACCATGGGTTACCCTGTTATGATTATTGTATTGAGATGTTCTTAAAGAATGTTGCATTGGGTTCTAATGCTAGGTCCTCTGCTCAGCCCCATCTATCCACTAATAGTAATCTAAATAGGAGCAATAATGTGAGTCGAGGTAGTACTGGTGGGTCAAAACGCTTAACTTCATCACGTGACAACTTTGATGACACTACCAGTACCCAAGGAGAGGGTTCATTACGATGGAGAAGAGGTAAAGAAGTGAAGTTTTATGCTTGGGATAGACATAATAGATTGGAGGAGGTCCTATACAAATAGGATGCCATGATGGATGCCAAGTTCGAGAGAATTAGGCCTAAAGCCCATGACTCAATTGCTGAGTGTGTTGATGCATTGAAGGTCTACTAGGCCACTTGTTTGGAAGGGTTATTAACGCTCTTCAAGGTGCTTGATGAGAAATTTTTTTCTCCAACTCGATGATAGAGAGAGGTGCATTTGGGCTGAATCTACAGGCAATTAGCGCCCCTTCCACTTCCCCTTGTCAACGTTCAATGCTGCCTCATTTAATATTTCTGTTGCTTCTTTATGGGATCTATGAATTATCTATTCACTTTATTCTATGTTCGAACATGTTTGTTACTGACTTAGGAACTCATAATCCCTTGTTGTAAGGATGTTTTATTATATAAGCCTGTTCTATGTAGTGATATACCATAATATTTTACGTTGCATGTGATGACTGGTTTCTTTACATAGATGGCTAGTGGATTAAGCTCGATGCTACCACATGACAATGAGTTGGAGTTCAACGATCGATCACCAGGCACACCTAGCAGTGATGTATCCGATGGTGCTGATGATGTATTATTCATCGCAAATGTTTTGTTGCCTAACCTGTATATTGATAAAATGCTATGTAACACATCTGCACTCCATGGAGTAGATTAGGTTGGTAAGATAATGGATGGCCATCCTGACTGATTCTATGATAACCTATGCATGACGAAGTTCATCTTCATGAGATTGGTCAATGAATTAACCAGTCGTGGGCTTTTACCTCAAACACAACATTTTTGGGTATCACTAACTAAGAAGGTTGCAATGTTCATGTAAATAGTTGGCTGTCATCAGAGACAGAGAAATACCATGGAACATTTCCAACATTCTTTAAAGACGATCAACCGCCATGTACGTCGTGTGATTAGGGCGCAGAATACATTAACACCTAAGCTCATAACTTTTTCAAATTTTAACGAGATGCCCAATCAGATTCAATACAATCTCGACTTCTTCCCGTATTTGTGGGTATGGAATGCTTAAAGAATCAGCTCTGACTATGCAATCCATCTAATAACACTTTATACCTAAACTGCTCACATTTGATTCATAGAGTACTAAGGGGGCAATCGACGGCACATTAGTGTGTGCTTGGGTACCTACTCGTAGACAAAATACATATTATTCCAGAAAAGAGAACGTCTTTCAAAATGTCCTCGCCATAGCCGACTTTGATCAAATATTTACATATGTCTATGCTGGTTGGGAGGGGAGTGTCAATGATACACGGGTCTTGATGAATGCAATTCAAAGTGACCCCGCCTTTCCCTTTCCCCCACTAGATATCATGGTTCAATTTTAACAACTATACAAATTCATAAGTTTAGGTTGTACAAAATATTTATTGTTCAACTACTATGCAGACTACACTAACACATTTTGATGTTCTCATTTAGGGAAGTATTACCTCGTCGATGTTGGCTTCACAAACCAGATATGTTTCTTATCCCCATATAAATAATTCTGGTACCACCTCCAACAATTCGATGGTACCTTTGTATATAGTGGGCTAAGGAAGCTGTTCAACCATTACCACGCTCGACTTAGGAACACTATAGAACGTACCTTCGGGATTCTTAAAAAATGATTCCAAATTTTAGCTTGGGGTATACCCAACTATATTGTCACTCGATAGATTGATATTGTCATTACATGTTGTGTGCTTCATAATTTTATTTGTAAGTTTAGTTGAGATGACAATATATTCACAACACCAGACCATGAACTTAACCCCAACTAGGAGACCTTCTACCATCGTGGTCACCTAAGCCAGTAGGAGATACAGGTATAGTTTAAATTTTGGAATGGTCTAGCACAACGAATATGGGCCGAGAGGTATTGAAGAGTTTATATTGAATTCAAAATGCCACCTTAATATGTTGTATGTGTGTTGATGCACGTGTCCTTATTTAGAACTTAATTACATATTCAAGTGTGTACTGAACATTACGGTTGCCATGTGTTAATACCAGATATCTCAATAATTCTGTGGCTTGCCATTTGCTAATTGGCATTATTTTTGTTTCATATAATCTTGTTGTAATATGAAAAAAAGATTCATTATTTTGATTTAATTGTAATGAAATTATTGTTATGGTTTTGCTGAAGGATGAGTAGGTATGATCCCTCCATATGCGCATGTGGTGCCAACCTCATGTGAGTCAATATGGCCATGATAGAGAGAAGCTACTGATATTATTTCTTCAGATGCCTCGCTGGACTTGGGCACCTAAGCAACTTCATATGGACAGACATCGAACTTGGGTAAGCATCAAGTATGATGCATAGGCATCATAGACCACTTGGCCATGCCTTATTGTTTGGTATTTATAGCACTTCTATAGCTGCATGTGATTCTTATGGTGTTGCGTTGATGAGTGGCCTACCATGCGATAAGCATTGCTTTGTGTGCAATGATTAGCAGACACCACCGCATGTAGCATGTCCTATAGGCCCTATGTTGCTATTGCCCTTATATGGATGCTGTATATGTATTTTGTTGCTTGTTTTGATGCAATTACTCACAGTATTGATTAAGATAGTGTGTGTATGAGCGTAACCTGGGTTGAAATTGCTAGGTTTCTATATGAACATAGGACTTATTATTAGCTTTCCATAATGTTCCGCAAAATAAGAAATGTAATATTATATGTTCTTTTTAGGTACTCATTCGTTCTTGATACGATTCCTAAACCATGTAGGTACATCTTGGGGTGCATCGATGGACGGTGATAGCAATGACATGCAATATATGGGGCCTCGATATCGAGGAACACTTCATGCATATACTTCTTAATGCTAACGCAATGGACTTGCTGACGAATGAGTTGTACGTACAGATATGTATGCCCAACATAACTACCAAACTTGGTAGGTACTTTTAGCGTCCATCTATGACAGAATTTGTAAGGGAGAAATTTGATGATCTTAAGAAGTGCCACGGCACTATGAAGGCAATCATAAAAAATTTAGATGTCTTCTACGAGTCATCACTAGTGATATTTTTGTGCCTACTCACATGCGGCTGGAGCTCCAACCAGTTAGAATAGAGTGTACTACCACCTATAAGTTATGATTTTGTATAATTATATGTGTTTCATAAGTAAGATTATCTTTGTAATGTGCGCGTAGAGGTATCAACTTGCTGAGCATTATTGGTTGTATGCAGAGACTAGATACGACCTCCTATCTAAGATCTTTATGCCGTATGACACACCACAACGAAATGTACCTCGCCTGTACCAGCGTGAGAGATGTGATAATCAATTGTTGGGTTGGTAGGAATGCACCGGTAGGGTATCAGGTTTAGGTAGATCACACAGTTTTTTGTGCTTGCAGGGGTCATTTAGGTTTGATATCCTATGTTCTCGATCAAGTAGAGTTCGAGCAGACATATTTGTTGACTTGGATAGCGACATTGACAAGGGTTTGGCAGTTGGCTCTGTCATGTTATGGTCTGCTATTGTGTAACGAATTGGCATGAGGGTATTGAGAGTTGTGGCTAGCCTTACACAAGCCAAGTTAGTACGGATCGTACACCGAACCAATCACCTACATCATCTTGATTTTATTGTATTCTGTAATGTATTATTATTATGTATCATACTGACAGTACCCTATAATGCCTCTATGTACTATAAACTTCTTATTTATTGTTGGTAGTATGTATTGCATGTGATGAGTGGATATAGTATGTTTAATGTTAAATTTATTGGTTGTCCTCTTTACTTGGATCGCGATATTAATAGTACAACCATAGATTATGCCAGTCCAATTGGACGCGACCAACTCATCATGTGCTTGCATATGGTATATTTCATGATCCCCACTAGAGGCCTCAAGAGGAGGGTGTCCTAATCACTCACTAATGAATGCTGCGCCCTCCCGTGACATCTCTAATAGGGAGGTGCTTATAGATGAGTGCTCCCAAATTGCACATTATCTATCCAGGACGTTTGAGTGGGAGAGGACAATTGATGAGGTTAAGATAAAGATTCAGTAGTTGGGTGGCCACTACTTCACATTTGTGGAGTACATGACTATACTTGGGGTGCAGTACAATGCTGACACCATGGTAGTGCATGTTGAAGCACAATACTAGGTGCATGTTGGGAATGTAAGTTAAATTCACAATTTTTTTCATTCTACATAATGTACCATACATATATACATAGATTACGGTTCACATTAAAAATTTTAATGTATCTCGTGCAGGAGACTATCAGGTAGAACTATTTTCGTGTATTCGGAGAGCTTATATTCCTCCCGCTATGGTACATATTTATTGACGGACGTGCAGTTGACCTGTCTGATGGTGGGACGGCAGGAGATGCATCAGCACCCCTTACTAGCCCCAGGACACTTGTCAAGTTCAATAATTTTACCCATAAACGAAGGCTCCATCTCAGATGACCCCTCGCCCTGGCTATCATGATGTTTCATATATGTGTTATGGATTATTTACACGCATAAGTAGTAATGTTAGAAACTCCCATCTTCAAATTCAGCTTATTACAACGAAGATGCATGATGCGATAAATACTTTCTTATGGCTTTGTGTTCAGTACTATTTAGACATTATCGTTCTTTGTAAGTGCGAATGTACTTTCTTTATTTGTCTGTTCACTTTATGTCATGCTTTATAATTTACTAATTCAATTATGACTATTCATATTCATGTATCATAATTATTAATTTTCTCCACCCCGTATTCAAGCACAATTCGATTTTAATTATATGTATATTTTTTGCATTTCTATCACATTTCCTTGTCCAAGTATCTATAAATATGATTTGCTTTTCAATCTAACACACTCATATGTACCGTATAAAGTATAATAATAACAACAATAATAATATTATAAGAAAATTGTAATAATAATATTTATAATAGTAATAATATTAACAATAATAAAATGTAACAATAATAATATTAATACTAATAGTAGTAGTAGTAGTAATAATAATAATAATAATGAAATAGTAATGATAATATATAATAACTAATAATATTACTAATAATAATAATATTAATATTAGTATTAGTGATATTAATTATAATTAAACAAAATTTCAACTAACAAGCAAATCCATAAAATATTATAATACAACCCATTTCACCATTACATTAATCATTACTAACTTACAATATAATCATATCTCTTCACTATATATACATACATATATACACAATATTTTTTATTATTATCCTTACAATTAAAAAATATTTTAATACCAAATTTCACCCTCAAATATCAATACACAAGCAATGATTTGATATCTGCAGTAAAAAAATGCCTCATACAAAACATAACTAAACATATTAAAATTCCTCAAATTCTATTTTTTACTATTCTTAAAAATATAACCAAACATCAATCACATTACCCAACTTTCATTTCACATTTTCTCACAATTCTTTCATTATTTATTGTTTCAAAATACACAATAAGCATATAATAAAATCAAACACAAAACATATCCAAACACTACCTAAGAGATTAAACTCACATATGATATTATTTATCTTTTTCATTAGGCACATTGACAGATGAGATTTCTCTTTCTATGTCTTTGGTTTTTTTTTTAATCTTTTTTTTTCTTTTGGAGCAAGAAGACGTGAAAATCACGAGTTTAATATATGAAAATCATATATTTTTTGGATCAAGTAATTTGTTAGAAAATTTACTTAGAGAGCAAAGTGCCTCAACAATCTAAAATTGAGGGGCTGAAATGCATTTAAGTCATTTTTGAAGGAGTAATGTATCAAAATAAGTAAATTTTGGGGGGTGAAGTGCTATTTCCCCTTATAGAAATTATGCTTAGCGTATAATAAATTTTCTCTCAGGTGTTATAAACCAATCAGGCAATTTCGTCAATGTAACAATACTACAACTGAGAGAGAGAAACAGAGATGGGAACGAGAGAGATGGACAGAGTTGGAGATCTCGAACGCCTTATACCGTTATCGATTACCGATAATGCTAATCGCTCAAAATCTTCTTCTCCTTCGGATTCACTCGCCCTCGCGGTAGTCGGCGCTGGTGGCGGCGGCGGTGGCGGCGGCAGCAAGGAGGTACTCCCTCTCTTCCCTTTCCTCCTCTACGCATAAACGCATATATGCATGCATACACATATTTGGAAAGTGATGTTTGATTATAGTTTCATCAGCATGCATGATGTAATTATAGAGGAAAGGAAGAGGACAATTGGATTTATATGACGATCATGTATTTACACCTCCATTTTTCATTAAATTAAGCTCTGTTTTAGTCCTTGTTATTGTCTTGCATGTAGCAGTTTCCATTTTATATCTTTATGTGTAGCTGAGTTACTGAGTTTAACTCTAGTGTTCAATTTATTTGGTCATGTAGTAATTCATTTTTTTCCATTTTTGTTTCTATTCATTTTCGTGTTTATGATCACCAGAATGCTCTATTGATGTTAAACTTGTAAATGATATCTAATACTTTATATTTGATCAAAAGATTGGAAGGGAGGTAATCATTTGTCTTTTGCAGGCATTTAGCAAAGTGGTTCGTAGTTGGGCATGGAAAAAGTTTATGACGGGATGGTTAGTCTTCCAATACCTGAAACATTTGCATTCATATATTGCTATCATTTCATGGTCTAAATTGAAGTCATTCACTTATACTATAAACTGAAAACTAGTGCAAATCTCTTTTTCTTTATTTCTTCTTTTTACAATGTGCTAATCTTCAAAACGAAGCAAAAATTTGTTAGCATATTATGAGTGGATCTATAATGTATTATCTTTGTAGAACTTGAATAGGAACCAATAGTCACTTGACTGATTTCCCAAGCATGAGTAGATTTCTTCAGTAATATGTTTTCCTACTCATACCATATATAGAATACAGAATATAGACCAGTTAATCATGAGTTACACCATATTACTGGAAGATAGATATATAAAATCTCTTGTAGGTTTCTGTTTAGAGCATAATAGTACCAAATCGCTGCCATCTTATATCCAAATTTACTCGTGTTTCTTAGTTCTAGGTTGCCTTCCTATTATATGAACACTAACATTTTAAGAAGGGATTAGTTCAGATGCAGAAGTTAGCTCTAAATGTCAGATGGGAATTCTAATTTATACACTTTGCTTCTTGACTGTCGCATCACCATAATAACCACCATATTACTGGTGATAGATTTCATCCCTGTTACCATTTGGGGTGTCTTTATTTGAAGATTAGGGCTCATCTTGGAATTACATTGTTTTACTGTACCCTCACAATATCATTGACTGATGTATTAACATTATTTGCAGTGTGATCTTACTTCCCCTTGCCATCACCTTCTACATAACTTGGTGGTTCATTCATTTCGTGGATGGGTTTTTCTCACCAATTTATATTCATCTGGGAATCAATATATTTGGTATGCAGATTAGATGTTTCTCTTTAATGCAAGAAAGGAGCATAATTATTCAATACATATGTTCTTACGCTGCATTTCAGTTAATTTTCAAACTGCTGAGAGAATAGTACTCCAACCTTATGTTCTTTGTCAATAATTGACAGGTCTTGGATTTATAACCTCAATTTCTTTCATCTTCCTGGTTGGAGTGTTCATGTCATCATGGGTGGGTGCATCACTTCTCGCAATTGGAGAATGGTTCATTAAAAAGATGCCCCTAATGAGCTATATCTATGCAGCCTCCAAACAAATTAGTGCAGCAATTTCTCCAGGTAAATCTTTTTATTTACCATGAACTAAAAACACCTTATGATACTGAACTTAATATCACTTGTTCAGATCAGACAACTCAAGCCTTCAAGGAGGTGGCTATCGTAAGACATCCTCGTATAGGGGAGTTTGCATTTGGTTTTATCACATCAACTATTATCCTCCATCAAAGTTCAGGTGCAGAGGAGCTTTGCTGTGTTTATGTGCCCACCAACCACCTTTATCTTGGAGACATATATCTTATTAGTTCAAAAGATATTTTGAGGCCTAATCTTTCTGTTCGTGAAGGCATTGGTAAAAGACTGAAACCAAACCGTGGCACTATACTTCCTATGATATTTAAGACTACACTGACGCTGCTGTTTTTGTTTCTATTTTGCATATGGTGCAGAGATTGTCATCTCTGGAGGGATGTCTATACCGAAGGTTTTGACTATTCTGGATACACAATTCATAATGTCGCCAAGAGTTGGGAAACTAACGGTGCCACAAGTTTAACGAGTACTTTTAGGTGTTGGAAGCTGCAAGTGCCCATCTTTCCTATGTTTTACTTGACTAGAGAGATTTGGTGTATCCAAGTTGCAAGCTGAAAAGGGTTTGGCATCATATAACATTGATATCAGAAAGGGAGAAATCTTTTTTTCCACGCTTATTCATCTGGTTTATAGGACTCTGATTGTTCTTTCATGAAACAATTGTAAAAAAGTCTGAAACTTGAGAGCATTAATCCTCTGTCTGTAAGGCATTTGACATGTTTTATTACAGAGCAACATGATGAAACAGCAATATGACCAAGTCTTTGTCTACATTTTCGAGCCCCTTTAGTTTATATAGTAAGTCCTTGTAAAAGTGTTCTGTTTTATTTTTTGGATGATTGTATGAAGTCTAAACAAGTATTGGAATCTGAGGGCCACGTGGTTAATTGGTTTAATTACATTGCCTTCAATAAGTGTGAGGTTTGGCGTTTGACCCATAACGAACTCTTAATATACGTAATTGTATATATATATATTGAAATTTGAGACAAATTTTGATCATGGTATCGAGTTTAATAAGAATTATGTGTGCAACTTGATCCGTTTTGGGTTCAATGCAAAAGTTAAATTGAGATTTAATTTAAAAAAATTATTAACTTCATAATTTTCTTCCATTTTTTTAAACTTCAAAAATACCTTGATCCACCACCGTAGTCATATACAATTATGCAAAAAGACAAACTAAGCACATAAAGATTATCAAAATGCTCTCAGACGGAAAGATATGGACATTAAAAGTGACTGAAGCAAACATGCATGGTTTTTAACTGGCTAACAACAATAAACAAACATAAAAAATTATTTTGTATACTTTTAACACCAAAATATTTTTTTTTTTAATTTATACACATGCACATCGGGAGTCCTTTAGGATTTAAACTTCTGATTTTTTATATTATGTGGGAAATTAAAGTTGCTAAGTCACAAACCACTCGGTGATATGAAAAGTATACAAATATAGGCATGAAAAGTAATCAAAGAGATAAATTAGCATATCAATATCAAAATGGGCACCACTGAAAAGTTAAAAACACAACATACCCACACATTACGATAGAGAAAATATACAAAAGTAAGCAATAATTAAGAAAATTAAGAAATGTCAGCATAAATCCGTTGTCGTCCAGCGGTTAGGATATCTGGCTTTCACCCAGGAGACCCGGGTTCGATTCCCGGCAACGGAATTTATTTTTCTTTTTGGGAACAAATTGAATCCAGGAAGGCCAGTAAGTAGACAACTGAATCAAGAGTCAAAAAACATAAGCACAATCCGTAAACGCAAAAACATCGGTTTTTTTTATCACTAAATTACCTATTGAATTCTGCATGAGCCCTTTGCCTTTGGACACAACAGTCCATCCCAGGGGATCACCTCCTATATATATAAATTGCCATTTCCAGCACCTTCCAACAACAACAAAAACACTACAAATTCAAGAAACTGCTCACTAGCTGGCAATGGCGTCTAATGCAATCCTTCCACTTTCACTCTTCCTTTCCATCTGCCTAATCCTTTCACACTCCAACGTCGGCAAGATCTCAATCTATTGGGGGTCAAAACGGAGGCGAAGGCACATTAGCCGATACTTGTGCCACCGGAAACTGACTTTGTCAACATAGCTTTCCTACCCACATTCGGCAACGGCCAGATTCCCATGTTCAATCTCGCCGGCCATTGTGACCCTCCCGCCAGTGGCTGCACTAGCTTGAGCTCCGACATAAAGTCCTGCCAAGCAAAAGGGCTAAAAGTTATGCTATCCATCAGAGGAGGAGCCGGCGGCTATTACCTCAGCTCGGCTGAGGATACAAGGCAGGTTGCAGCCTATCTCTGGAACAATTTCTTGGGTGGAAAATCGTCCTCTCGTCCATTAGGGGACGCTGTTTTGGATGGGATCGATTTTGATATAGAGGGAAGAACAAATCTTTACTGGGATGATTTTAGCGAGATATCTTTCAAACTATGGAAAGAGAGGCAAGAAAGTCTACCTGACTGCAGCCCCACAATGCCCTTTCCCAGATTACTACATTGGAAATGCTATCCAGACAGGACTTTTCGATTATGTTTGGGTGCAATTCTTTAACAATCCTCCTTGCTGGTACTCCTCTGGAATGGACAGTCTTGAGAAAGCGTGGAACGAGTGGAATTCCGTTTGGCCAGGGGAGATATTCCTGGGATTGCCAGCGTTTCCTCAGGCTGCCGGGAGTGGATTCATTCCTGCGGGTGATCTTACTTCACTAGTGCTTCCAGCAATCAAGGGTTCTGCCAAGTATGGAGGCGTTATGCTGTGGGATAAGTACCATGATAATGGGTACAGTTCTCCCATCAAGAATGATGTTTGATCAATTTGTGGATGATTACGTTATCTGTGGAACTGTTGTTTGCATGTAAATGTGGATTAGTTTCTCTTGTCATAATGTAAATATTTGTTTCTTATGTTGAAGATAACATCAACCTTGTTCTCTTTACCTACGAAACTGAAAACAACAATCCGTTGTCGTCCAGCGGTTAGGATATCTGGCTTTCACCCAGGAGACCCGGGTTCGATTCCCGGCAACGGAATTTATTTTTTCTCTTTTTTTAAGGTTTTGTTTCATTAAACTAACTCTTGAATTCATTCTGCACAAGCCCTTTTGCATCAACATCACAAGTGCTTCCAGCAATCAAGGATTCTGTTAAGTATGGAAGTGTTGTACCGTGGGATAAGTACCATGATAATGGGTACAATTCTTCCTGTCAAGAATGATGTTTGATCAATTTGTTGATTACAGCGGGTGATCAGATGTGTATATGTATATATATACATGTTATTTGCATGTAAATATAAACTATATATATACTTTTGTTTCCTTTTTTTATATTGTATCCAGAGGTGTCGAAGTTGTCTTGCTGCTTTTATCAACGTTGACATATATGAAGTGGTTATTTAGACGAAGAATGCTTTGGTTTTCACTCGGCCTTCTCATTTTCATCTCATAAATTATCAGGGAGAGTATGATGGTACAGTCACTCTCTCCTTGGTCTGCATCAGTACCACTGCAAGTATGAATTCATTTGTCTTTTTCATTACGATCGAAGAAGAGCTTGCAAGTTCTTTCCTGGAACAAAAATAATCACATGAATGGAGAGTGGCTGTCATAATTGAATGAAATAATTTTTTGATTTTTTATTTTATTCGTTAAAAGATAATATGAATGATGGGTGTTAAAATTTTTTATTTCGAGCTATTATTGTGTTAGAGTTCCTTCCAATATTTTCATCATAATAGAATAATCAACATGATCTTGCACTTTTCTAACTTGGGCAACCAAATGCAAATGCATCCCTGCCACGGCATTTCTTTGAAGCTTAAAAATGTAATCCTTTTCAGGGCAAAACAGACAAAAAGGAATATCGATTGATTGAAAATAAAACGCTCAGAATTACCTTCCCGAGCTGCTCGCTAAATTGCTCGTGTGAAGTTAATTATTGTGTATTCTTTCTCACAAGAGAAACCCCTTTTGTTTCCTAATGTCTACACTTTCATCATCTTGGATAAAGATGATATCAAATCCAAGGCAATAACATTTATAAATTGCTTCATCATAATTTTCTCACATACCAGTTTATAATCCCATTTTAGATTTAACAGCTCCTGTTCCATTTAATTTGTGTCTTCAAGCTCATTCTGTGAAGTCCGCTGCAGAAGAGGTGAGGAACTGGAAAGTAACAACACCGAAAAGCAAAACTTAGCAGTCCCTCGTTTATTTTGAAGCTGGAAAATGACGCATACAATAGAAATTGATAAAAGACAAAAGAAGCCATCCAAATTCAACTCAAGGACCAGGCATAATATCTGACAGTTGCAAAATAAGTTTAGAGTAAATCCATACTCAGAAGTAGCAAGATAACATATTACAGAATGAAGAAGCCTAC
This sequence comes from Jacaranda copaia, assembly GCA_014898725.1. Classification (NCBI taxonomy): domain Eukaryota; kingdom Viridiplantae; phylum Streptophyta; class Magnoliopsida; order Lamiales; family Bignoniaceae; genus Jacaranda; species Jacaranda copaia. The sequence goes on from JACGDI010005305.1 coordinate 616,807, forward strand.
ATCCATGCAGGTCTTGCGTGCCAAAACATACGAAACACAAACGACGCACAAACACCAGATTCCAGGCCACTTTATCAGAAAGCCGAACAATCTCATCCTGGGAAGTCCAAACGACAAACGGCAGAGCAGTATAACAAGGAGTAATGATCATGAGACTTGCATAACACTTCCCAGTGGGTCCTGGCAAAACCAAATCTGACAGAAGATTTAGTACTCATACTCACGAGAAAGTGACCTATCTGAACGTCGGTAATCCCTGTCCTGTGGCTCAGATGGAGCTCGATCATAACCATAACCATCCTCATCCATCTGATCATAGCGATCATTATCACGGTCAGATTCTCTGTAACGGTTATAGTCACCCTGGCCATCTGGAATATCATATTCTCCCCGACCTTGGTTTCTATAGTAGTCATAGTACCCACGCTCATGCTCGGTTTCTGGGCGTCCATGTTCACGCTCAGGCTGATCAGGCCACCCATGATTATCTTCTCCTTCTGCACTGCCATAGTTCCTCTCTCTTTCACCCCGCTCATTCCTTGAATCACTGCGTTCATAGTCATACTCTCTATCACGAGAACGGCCACGATCTTGGTCATCACCACCTTCATAATCCCTGTCTCTTTCCCTCTCCCTCTCACGATGACGATCACGGTCTCGGTCACGCTCATGATCACGGCCTCGGTCTCGACCCCTGTCACGGTCACGTGTTCGGTCTCTCTCACGGTCGCGATCACGATCTCTACCACGGTCCCTCTCTCTGTCTTTCTCTCTGTTTCTGTCACGATCTCGGTGGTGCCTATCATCTCTGTGGTCGCGATCCCTTGATCTTTCATGAGACTTCTCACGAGATCTTTCCCGTTCTTTCTCCCTATCCCTTCCTCTTTCACGGGATTTCTCCCTGTCCCTGAAAGTTTTTGGGTCAGTCACTGAGTTTTTATTTCATAGGACGCCAGATAGATCTAGATGATGTGATAAGCCAAAATTTTTCTTTCTTAGGGAAGTGATAGGAATGAGTAGATGATCATGCATGATATCCCAAAGTATATAAGGCACAATTTGTGCATCAGATTTAAGTCCGCTAAAAAGTCCAACAAAATTAATGACATAGAACTTCCACCAAAACTAGACAGTTCAATATATGTTCAAAGACAATTCGTAAGAATCAATTAGTGTAGCAAAAACATAATTAATGATTTGCACAGCAGGATAAAATTGTTGCCGCAGACATTACCTGTCTCGTTCCACCCTTGGCTCTTCTGATCGAGATACTCCTGCAGACTGCACTTGTTCTCTATAACATGAAAAGGAGAGGAACCTTATGTTACATTTTACAGAGCGACTGTAGTGACAAAAGCACTATAATATGTATAAAAATGAAAAATGAATCTGATCTCAGTAGTTATGCTTAACCATCAGAAGCTGCAGACACTTTTAATGTAGATACAATACAATTAAAGGAACTATACAATAAAACCATCAACTTGAAGTGTTAAAAAAGAAACACACAAGGGCACATCACAACAGACGGCTGCCAGCATAGGAGAATTTGACAAGTACAATCAAGAATGCCATAAATATCTGAAACATAAGTTAGGGGAGTGTCAGAGCAAGTATCCTCCATTAGAAACTGAAGCTACGCACTCAATCTTGCAGTAAGATCAGATCTTCCCCCAATCCTACTACTTACAAGTATGAATGCGTCAAAAATAAAATGAATTAGACAATCACATATGATAGTGTAATGATTTTTTTCCTTAAAAATACATATGGCATTAACCATCATGCATCCCACATTGCATCACAACAACTGGATCAACTTTCCCAACAAGGAATGGTGGAGCCAACTACAGCCTCAAAATGAAGGCTTAGAGAAAGCCTAAAACAACATAGTCTCTGCCAAAAGGTAACTTACATACACAAACTTATCTTTGATTTCTTAAAGCAGCGCGCGTTTTTGTTTTTTTGGTGTTTGGGGGGGGGGGGG
>JACGDI010005305.1:618836-629755 GCA_014898725.1 Jacaranda copaia
ACCTTAGTCCAGATGGAAAGAATAGAATCAAACAGCATGGAAACAATTTTAAGACTCCTAAACCAGATAAGCATATGAAAAGGACAAACTAGGAATGAGCAATTAAAAGACACCAGCTTATGCAAATATCACAATATCTATATCATATATGCAAAAAATGTGATCTCCAATGTCAACTGATTACATTGAAAATTCTTTTAATCGTACACCATTGCAGAACATTGTAATAGTTCCACACAGATTTTCAGGAAAGCATGCCCACAGAAAGGAAAATTAGCACTAGGTTGAGTGATCTTGCAAAACAATGGCTACATGCTAGGATTTTGACCCTGTAGCCACTTGCAATAAGAAAGGGAAAAACATATATATGTGTGTGTGTTTGTGTGTTTTGGGAGAGAGGGGGGAGAGTAGATATGAAGAGTGTAAAACAAAAGTTCTAAAAAGAGGAGGAAAAACGTGCAACACATTGAGGTCATGTTTCTAATTAATTACTTCAAAACTTTAAGCATATCAAGCCATGATTGCTTCTACCAACTATCACACAGATGCATATCATCATTCATCACAAGTTGTCCTTAAAATCCACAAGAAATATCGTGTATTTTGTGACATTAATAAGGCTATTGTGACGATATATGGCCCAAACATCAAAGAATACATCCTTAGCATCATCAGATATCTTCAACTTGAGTATTTTCCTTGTCTGAAGATTTTGAAAAAAATAAAACATACACAAACTTCTAAGGACTTATTTGTGCAAGTAATGCCTGCATGCATGCGTAGAATTACCTCCCTAAAAGCCTTTGGCTGGCCTCTTCACCACCAACTCGAGTAGTTCCAAGTCCACCACCAAGCCTACGAGGTCGCCAGTTTGGAACAGTTCTACCTCGTTCAACATCTACAAGCACCCTCCTGTTGTCAATCTTCTTCCCATCAGCTTGTTTATATGCAGCTGCATGACATATACAAACCAATTATAGCTAAGTTTTAAATATGGAATGAAGAGGTGAAGAGCAGGGAAAGTGAAGAAACCTTTCATATCTCGTGTATGCACATATTCAATAAATGCATAGCCTCTAGGCTTATTTGATTCTTTATCTGTAACCAAGCGAACCTGAAACTCACATAGACACAGTTAGTAAGCTATAATTACAGAACAGAACTACTTGCACAGCATATGAACATTTTACAATCACGATTTGATTCCATACTATTACTATATAATAAAAGCCTAAGGGCACGGCAGGCAGGCTCTAAGCCTAATTAGCCGTGCTCACCTTTCAATCATAGAGCTTCCAGGCGAGATGCATCACCATCACTGCTAGAGTTGCCATAAAACGGCGGCCAATTTACCAGTTCACACGTACACTAACCTCCCCTTACCAGGGAATTTTTTTTAAAAGAAAAAGTAGAATAATAAAATGACTATAAGTAATACTCAATACCGGGATATCTTGAGAATTGCCGAAGCATTTTTCACAGCCTTTAAATCCAAAAGTAAGATTTTAGTAAGGGATTTTGTGCTAGAAAGTAAAAGAAGGAAGAGAGAGATGCTAATACTCCCAATGAATTTTACCCACTGCAGTGAAAAATTGGGTCTCCTGGTTGCTTGAAATAATAGCCAAAAGGCATAAAGCATCATTGCTCCTGACAAATTAATACTTTCACCTTTGCCCGGATGATGCACCATCTTTCAACTTTGAATTCCTCAGGGAAAATAAATGGAAATAAGAGCGAAAACAGGAAAAAATTTTCCTCTTCAAGGGTCAATACTTCCACATTGAACTCTATGAGTGGAGATGTGCCTAGAAACTAGAACACCATCCTAGTCTGAAGAAAACTCCAAGCCCAAAAGAGCAGAAAGGGGAACAAAAGGATTAGCAAAACAACCTAATTTAATTTGTTGGAGCAAGTAATACCTGGGGATACTTCTGACTCTGATTTTATCATCCATCATGATTCACACAAAGAAATGAGGATTATTCCAAACTTTGTCAACATGATTCACAAAGTTGCATTACATATTTTGTGTACTCTCTCAAACATATTGGGGGTAAACAGAGACCATGAAACATTAACATTCAAGATTATTGCTTAAATTCAAACTATGGAAGCCAGTTAGAAAGAATACAAATACAATTTTCCTGGAAATGAAAGTGAAATTGACCATTATGTTCATATAAACAAAAATTAGCAAGATTCCACATTTTACCAAAAATGCAGATGAAACCTTAAATTGTTTGATTACCAAAACTAACTAGATAAACAAAAATTTACCCTTCATTTTGGCTAGCCATATCACTTCTTTTATTAGTTTTTCATCTTTTTTTCAGGGGGGTGGGATAGTCTGAGCAGAATCTCTTTAAGTGTGAAGATCATTAACTTCTAGAATGGATTTTCTTCAAGGGACAAAGGACAGTAAGACACCACCACAACACGTAAAATTTCTTACCGAACCCAAAAGCTAATACCCCAAGCCCCATACTTGGGTGTTCTGTAATACCTACCCGCTTGATAGGCCCATAAGCCTCAAACTCCCTTTTGATTCTGCTTTCAGTTGTCTCATAATTCTGAAAACGGAAAAAACATCAAATAAGTAAATTAGACAAAATACCTGACAGTAGCTAGAAAACTAATTATCAATAGAAAAGATTACTCACAAGTCTAGCCACAAACAATGTTTTGTATGGGTCTCCAGAAATATTCGGGTCGTTATTTGGATCATCTGCACAGAAGATCACATAATTGGATGAACAAAGATAGTAAAAACCACAAAAACAGAACTCACCAAGTTGTAAGATTTCATTTTTTCTGTGCAAGTGGAAGCATGCTTTGAACTTTGAAGAAAAAACAAGAACATTCATGTTCATTCAGTTTGCACCAACAGAATGAAAACAATATGTATCATCTGATATTAGACACAGAGAAAAGCTGTAGTCACATTTCTCAAGCTCCTCTGCTGCCTTTTTGGCTCCCTCATCCAGACGTATTTGGTGAATTCTAGCTCTTCTTTCAGTCTGTACCAACAGCAAAATATGTGTCACATGCCCAAGGAACCATTTCTAAAGTAAGAAATTCTCTGCATGAATATTAAATAACCAGACACAGAAAAAGGAAAAACTTTGGGGCATACTTATAGTCTATCCGTACCATAGAAAATTTACTACGATGCAAATAAACATTTTTATCTCTTCAATCTTCCAAAACCTATTGGGAAAAGTGAACAGAAAAAAAAATTCCATTATAGTGTTTGAATTTTCCTATCCTAAAAACCACTCAGAATAGAAACTCCTCACTGCAATGGATTATTAACAGTTAGCACACAATCATCAGAATTGGTCAGACATACAGCAATATAGCCTGTGATGCTGCTACAGAAATATACCTAGCAGAATCCAGCATATTGACCACATTACTAAATATATAACATATGGATAAGGTGTTTAAAAGAACACAGTGTACAGTGATGTAGCCAACGTTCTACTCAATAAAGGCGTAGGGGCCCCACATTTGCATACACATGCATGGATTTACACTTCTTTCCATTCCAAATCGAAGTAAAGCTTGGAGAGACTATAAAATTCCTAATAAACAAGATGCTGCACAAAAGATTTTGAGACAGATAAAAGACTAACCGGAGTCTCACTCTTCTGCGCAGGAGGTGCATATTCAGGATCACCAGGCTCGGCAAAATTCTTAGCAAATTGTGCCATACCTGTGAAAGCAAATAAAAGCATATAAATTTGTAATTAGGATAATCAAAATCTTCACCTCATTTCAAGAGTTTAACTCAGCTATAGCAACCACATACCTGTATATGGTGGACATTTCCTCTTCTCAGGAGGGGGTTTGTATTCCAAAGGTGGGCGGGGCTCAAACAATTTCAGAAGGTTTGCAGTTAAACCAGTTGGATGACTCTGTCCAATCTGCAGGATTATTAGGGGAAAAATATTAACCAGACAGGAATTATGTTTGAGCGTACAGCTTATAAGTAAAATGTAGTCCACATCACCCGATACTTCCAATAGAAGGTAACATGAGCACAGAGAAATCCACATAGTAAGATGTTATCTCTGCTCTTTAAGTTTTTAACTTTTGCCTACTATTGCAGCACTATATGCAACCTAAATTGATAAATAAAAAATTGTAACCATCCAGGGCAACACGCAGCAAGAAATTAGTTTTTATCAAGCTAAATCGCGTAACTCTTTATTCAAATCGCAAATTCGCAAACCCCAGAAAACATAACCCGTGAAAATAAGATATATAAAAAGCAATGGGCACTGTATTTCCTTATTTAAATCAACCAAATTTGTGAGAAACCTAGCACCAAAATAAAGCTCAAATCAATCAGATCCGAGCAACCTAAAGGATCGTGATTGGATAAGAAAGTATAAGAAAGTACAGGATTCATTATACGAGAGATTACCAATTTGAGTTGCATGACATTGGCGCGGTTCTGAGCCTTGGTACGGGCCTGAACGGCAGCGTTCTGGTTGCGCATCATAGCATCACCATAGTCCCCCATCTTTCTCCAAAAGTTCCGGTAAGAACCGTAGGGTTCTGAAATCAGGAATTGGGCGGTGGAAATTACGCGCCGGATAGCATACGACGATTGGGTTTTCTTCAGAAAAACTAGGGCAATGAGTGCTAAAGCGGCAGAGTTCGGGGCCTTGAGGGCTGAAAGGGGAAGGCTCCTGGGGCCTGCATATTTATAGCTGGATGGATCACTGCCTTTTAATTCATTTCTATTCTTTTTTCTCGAAAATTCATATAAATAATTAAAAGTGCATTTGGGCTCAAAAATATCAATTAGACTTCATATCTTAGTGGCCCAAGTGCTTTATTCGGTGTAAGAGTGTTAAAAGATTGAATTTTACTTCGAATTTGATTCGAATTTTAAAATTTTTATTCAATTAAAATATTTAAACAATTATAAATTTTATAATTCAAAATAAATAAATTAGTTATAAAATTAAGCAATTTGATTCATTGAAAATTCAAATTCAAACTTTAATAATTTTTTATTAAATTAATATTTTTATATATAATATTAATAAAAAATTTAAATAAAATTTACAGATTATATTGATCTAATATCAATATTAATATCTATATTTTGCTATTAATATTGGACTTTTAGCTTGAAAAATAAGTGAGATATTAATAAAATATTAAATACAATAATGCATAATAGTTTATTTATGCATTAATATAATTTGAAATAAGGATTTAATATTCAAATACTAACTTTTGGACTAATATATAATAAAAAATTATTAAAATTCAAATATGACATAAATTTATTTATAAATACAATATTTTTATACAATTCATAGTGGGGGTGGGGGGGTGGGGGATATAAAATTAGGGTAGATTTTTTTTTCAAGTTTTGAATATCCATTGGATTCAAATATAATATTGACTAGCAAAGATCCTGTATAATATCAGTTTGAATTCGTATGTGAATTTTAATAATTAGACTCAAATATGACTGCTCCAATCCAAATCCGACCCATTGACCGCCATAATTAGAAGGTGTTTTGAATTTTGATGGGCGGGCAAATCCCTTAAAATATTTAAAAATTTATAAAAACACCATAAATTATTTAATAATTTTAATAAAAAAATTAAAAAACTCTCAAAATAATAAGTAGGATCTTATCGAAGTCTAACAATGCTTTCCAAACCCCGCTTAGTTTTGGACTTTAAAAATAAATCATTTTTCCATAATGAACTTTCTCATTCGCACCACATATTATTTAAAAATAAATCATTATCTAAATAATATTATTTATACAAAGTTACGAAGTGTTCAATCATACATCATAATATTATTAGTTTACTTTATAACATATCTAACACTGACACATAAGCTATCCGCTTAAGTTTGAATTTTACTAAAAATATGGTAATTTTTTCCAAGCTAATGGATCTGAATTTTGCATTGCATGGATCCCCAATTTAGCATCAACTTGTTAGTTAGTCTCTTTTCTAACAGAGTTCTTTCCAATGTCTACATTAATTTTGTCCAAATCACAACAATCAAAGAACTCAAAGTTTTCATGACTGTAGTGTTTCACTCAATTGAATAATTGAATCACATATGTAAATATATATATTTTTTCTCGATGGATGATGATCTTGTGAGGAAGTGGACTAACTCAATATGAATCCAAAACTATGTCACAATGCTCTCCCTCTATTTGAATCTCTAAAGTAAATTTTATACAATATCTAAGAACACTAACTCCATCTAAAAAGAGTTCCCGTAAATTCATTTTTCAAAGTAAAATTTTATTCGACATATGAATTCAAACATCTGTCTATACTATTATAAAAAAAAAAGAGACGATTTTGTGTTTAAAATGGCAGTTTTTCTTTTTTTTGGTGTTTTTACAAAAAATGCCCTTCAATTGCTGCAACAAAATAATGGGCAGTGAAATTTGAAGGCAAAATAGAAAAATTAACGCATAAAATCAATTTGGATATCAAATTTGTTGATATTCCAATTTTGTATTTAACGCATATATTTCATATTTCTGTATTGCGTTTCTAATTAACATGCCTACTTTACGGGTTCAATTATTGTTTATAATATTGGAAAATTAGCATGTATGCTTTCATACCTAATGCATTTTAATTGTCATTCCAAGAAAAAAAGTATCAACACAAAGAGTGTTTATGTGATCATAACTCACAAATCGCCCAGATTCACCCTCCAATATTTGGTGCTTCAATTCCAACTGATAAGAGCTTGGAAAATTTTTAATTTTCAAAAATATTTTGTTATCTAACTTGAATGTTGTTTATAAAGGTGTTGTCTTTTTGCTAATTCTTATTTTCTTTATTTTGTGTTTTTCAAGTGTGTGATTAATTTTTTATTCTCTCTTTGTTTTTTTATTTTGTAGATAAAATTATAGTTTTGGCACCATATTTTTTTCCTGGTTTGAATTGTTGTGGATAAATGTGTGATTTGTGTTAGTATCATAAAAATATAATTAAATAATCATCACAAACATAATTACAAAAAATATAATGTGTAAAATAGTAAATCAAACCGTATAAAAGATTGAAAAAAATGGAGTTGGATCAATGGAGAGTCACAACACTTGTTGTTGTTCTAAATTTATGATGCCTCCCTTCATGCGAATACTAGTGGCTGATCATGATTTCAAGATAAAAACCCATTAGCTTTCAGCGGTGTCTCATCCCATGTACACGACCACAAGGAGACTAAGAACAGTCCATAGTCATGTTGCCAAAACACAAAGTCTTGTGGGGATAATGTATAAACTTACAAAATTCTCACATATGAAAATGATTAATAGATGGTCCCTTTATATAGTAATATAATTTGACTGTTAAAAGAAATAATGGCCAATAATAAAATCTTATAAAATTGATTATAAAATCAATAATAGTTGACCATATAATGAGGTAAATTAAGATGGTCAAATTATAAAAAATACATATAAATCATGACATAATGAAAATAATAAAACAGGCCATAAAATTCAATAAGTGTTGGAAATTAAAATTGAATAATTAAGAAATTTTAAACCTTAATTTCCAACAATCCCCCACAAGTTTTAATATTTCTGAAATCAATATATTAAAGAAATATGGTAGTAACTTATACCGTGCAATCAATGTATGTGTCTTTCGGGTTTGAACATACACTTAGTGTTGGCAATATTCGATTGAGAGAGTCATAATGGACTAAGCCTTGAATTAGGTCCCTTAAACCAAACTTCAATTACCACACACATTATATTGACTTTAGGACATGGTTATAGCGGGTTAGTGTGTTAATGGCCCTGCGCTCAATCTTGATTCTCGTGAGGTTTCTAGGATTAGCCCAAACCCATAGCCACGGCCCATGGCAACTATCCCTTAGGTGAGCCCTCCAAAGGTATGTATGACCTATACCTCGCAGAAATCTTGCTTTGGTCTCATTAAGGATCAAAACCTAATCTAACATCACATCATCATAGCACTTCACCTTAAGGATGGAAAGGAGGTATCTCATATACACTCTCTTTAAAGTTAGTGCTATGTATGAATCACGCAGTATGGGTTGTTCCTACCAGTTGAACCTTATTTATGGGGTTTCCAATCACAAAGGTTGGGTTAGTCCTAGAGGTGACTCCCTTATGGGCTTAGCCCATCCCTTTCGATGATTAAGGATCTAGCCTTTGGGCTGGTCCCCCGAGGTAGTTTTTCCACATCATGGAATGTAGTACCACATGCCTCTTTTTATTATTATTATTATTATTATTATTATTATTATTATTGTTATTTTTTCTTCTTGTCACTCCTCACTTCATGCATGTGCACTTGCTTTGCAAAACAACTCTTCACAAATAATATATGATTAAATTGAATAAATCAAAATATCACCACAAATTCTTTAGATCTTTTGAAGTCCAAATCTTCTTATAGGATTTCATTATTTTGGCCATCTCCCAACTATTTGCAATGCATTTCCCGCACATTTAAAACTCAAGGAAAAAATATATTTTTGGATAATTTTTAAATCCATTTAAACCCCCATATTTTTCTTGTAATTGAAAAAGTAAAGACGAAAAGAAGTAATATCTTATTCTTTTATTTTCAAACTTTCACACAATTAAAAATATTAAATATAACTCGTGGGGTTAATAAAGAAGCTAGATAAATTTTAAGCTTTATTTGCAAACTAAATTAATATTTTACACTCTCACATTCTCTTTTTTTCCATCCCCACAGTTCACTAGAATTTGGAGGGATTACTCCTTTTCTTTCTCCCAGTTTTCTTAATTATATTTATATACATATAAGATTCATGTAGAATTAGTCACAAGAATTTCTCATGAATCAATAATAACGCCCACCTTCCTTCTCAAAACTGAATAACTAATTTTATAACTCTACAAAGAAAATGAGGCGTCGACTTGCAAAATACTATATCACTATTTCTTATGATAATAAAATAAATGATCATTTAAGTAAATCCTCCACTTATTAAATTACTAACGATAACTAATATATAGTTTCATCAGCAATTATTTCAAAAACAATTTGTTTCCTTTCTGAAATGAAAAATAACAGACTTTCACTTTATGAATATAATAACATGCAAAAAGCATTATAAACAAAATGAAAGGTTTATCTCTTGAAAGCAATCTCATTCTTAATAAACACCAACTGAAACACTATAATTGTAGCCCAAGAAGTTAAATTTGTATAGATTAGGAAGCATTTTATTGTCATATAAAATATGAGAATTACTCACTAACTGAAATTACAAGTTCATTGCAACAATAACCTCACTATAAAGTACAGGCACACGGACAATATATTTGGACACAGCAAATGGTGAATTTGATTCTCCTTTACCATCCAAATTATGACTTGCTCATCATTAGGCTGTTTATATACATATATATACACAAATAAATACCATCATCATTATTTACGCATTTAATTTTCCTTTTAACATATGGAGAGATTACTGAAGTCATAAAATTCCACTCATTTGTGTAGATTATCATTTCATACGTTATACAACTAATAATGCAATTTTAATTAGTATAATTATGTCATAATTTGCATATAATCAATTACCTAATAATGACCTTTATTTAACATAATAAATTTTATGTTTGTCTTACCAAACCTATAAAGTCAAACTAACCCTTATGGAGTTAAATAATCCATAAACCTCTACATTGACACTATTGACATTAATTCAGGCAATCACTATGCATTTCACATATATATATAAACTGCATGACTGCATCATCTTCCCTTAGGCTAACAGATCCCACGAAGCATGCATTAAGCATTCTTGTTAAGCAAAGACTGCCAAGTTAATGCAAAAGAATCATTATATAATTCAAAGGAATTTCAATATGGAACAAAAGATATAGTATATTGTCCAGCAGTACTTGCATGAATAGTTTAAAATTCAAACAGTTACGTATTATTTTAAGTCTCATTTTGCATATAATCATGTCTTCAATTATCATATAGATTCAAACATGTATTATAGCTAAATCAATCTATTTTCTATACCGAAAATTCACATTATACGAAAGTTAATGATCACCTATACTTTCATTTCTTCATGGATAACAGCAACTTCACAACAAAGTAATCAACTATGTATGAATGCCACAAATATAATAAGTGAAGTCATACCTTTGTATGCTGTGCAAATCCGGTGTTTTCTAGGTGCTTGGTGCAGCAAATTGGTTCTTACAACAACTCACTCCATCTCGTAAGACCCATATCTATTTTGTCAAAGGCTCATACCTTCGTTGATTGACACATATGCTTCTTTGATATCCTTTACAGTTAACTAACAAAGAATTTGACTTGAACAAAATTATTAGTGTACTTCATGCAAGAAAATATTATGTTAGACTTTGTGCAAACGCGCGTTCAAACACAAATCACACAAATCATGACTTTAGATTATTGTGGATAATTGTGTGATTTGTGTTAGTATCATAAAAATATGATTATATAATTATCACAAACATAATTACATAAAATATAATATGTAAAATAGTAGATCAAACCACATAAAAGATTGAAGAAATGGAATTGGATTAATGGAGAGTCACGATATTTGTCACTGTCTTAAAGCTATGATTGGTTCCCTTTGTGCAGATACTAGTGATTAATCATGACTCAAGATAAAACTCATTAACTTTCGGCAGTGTCTCAACCTATGTACACTACTACAAGGAGACTAAAAACCGTCCACAGTTACGTTGCCAAAACACAAAGTCTTGGGGGATAATGTATAAACTTACAAAATTCTCACATATGAAAATGACTAATAGATGGCCCCTTTATATGGTAAAATAATTTGACCATTAAAAGAATAATGGCCAATAATAAAATCTCATAAAATTGATCATAAACTC
>JACGDI010005305.1:631797-647600 GCA_014898725.1 Jacaranda copaia
TTGTAGCGGCAGCTCCTCAATACTTGATTGAACACTCCAATTTCACTACTGGTTGATATTATCGAAAAAATACATGAAACTCAGAAGCAACTGAGAATAAAAAGAAATCCAAAAATAATGAAAAAGAAACTCGAAAATGATGAAAATGAAAAGAGAAGAAGACAATGCAAATGTCGGGTTGGTGGTTGTTGGCTCCTACAATTATTCTCGTCTCTGTTGTGGAGCTTCTTGCGTTTTTTCTTTTCTTTTTATTTCTGAAAATGATATTGGTGGGGTTTATTGTTGCTTTTGTTTATGACAAAGAAGTGAAAAATATTATACTGAAGGGTATTTTTGTCAAATCAAATGAGTAGGGAGTGGACTCAAAATTTTTAACAAAACTAAGGAGTTTAATCTAAATAAAATCAAGTGAGAACTTATCACAAAAATGAAAAATATTTTTGGTACTTTTAAATAAGTCTCCCTTTAATTAATGTGTCATTCATCTGCATATAAATTAGGCTTGTGAATGGGTAAAATATTACCCTACTCAAGCCCATACCATAATATACTTAAATAGTAAGACCCTATATTTATCCTATCTTATTTAACCCGTAAACCTGTTAGACCCAACTCTAAAATACTCAAATAATAGACTCTAAACTAGACCATACCCTATCAAACCTAAGACCTATTGGGTATAGTTTATTAGACTAAATTTTTGGATTGTGTTTTGACTTAACTAATTTTTTCATTTTTTCCAAATTTTTTTATTGTCAATCAAAATGCTAAAACTACATAATATTTCAATACTAGATTAATTTATTAATATTGGCTAATTTTTTTCTACATATTTAAAAAAAAGTTAACTTGATTTTTTTAAATTTAAAAAGAATATACATTTAATTTTAGTCGTTTAATTTTTAATTTAGTTAATTTATATATTTAATTTTTGGTATATCAAATAAATAAGAACCACAAGTGTATGTATCATGTTTCTCTCTTTTCCCCATATTATGTTCTTTTTCTCTCTATTTTTCCTCTAAGATATTATTTTTTCTTTCTATAACTATATTCTTTTTATTTTTTTGAAATATGATTATTTCATGTAATATCTTCAATCAAATATATGTAAATAGCAGAAAAAATTTATGCTATTACATTTAGTAAGTATTTTTAAATATAAATAAAAAAGAAAAAGGCCATATTTTATTTGGATTGTTTTATTAATGTGTTTGCTACAAATTGCAATTTAATACATTGATTGAATGATTTAATGTATTTATTATTAAATTAATTTTATAAATCTATTAAAAATTAATTATTAGATACATTAATATGTGTTAGTTAACAAATCTTGATTTCACGTATCTATTTTGTATGATTTAAACAAATTCAAGTAGTCAGTGACGATAAAGGCCTATTTGTAGGCCTTTTGTAGCATAATAATTGAATAAATTACTAACACTTTGCTTATATAAGTATATAACAAAGTGTACATTTATTAAAAATTCAATCGCTAAATTTTTTTAATTAATAAATATCACATTAATATAATAATTTCTAATTGATTGGTGTAAAATTGGGTTATTCAATACAAACATAGGATACTAGATAATTTTATTAAATTAATCAAAATAATTTTAATTTTTTTATTTTATATATGTTAAAAATTTAAGTATACACTTCAAGTATGCCATGATTATTTGTATAAATTTAATTTTGATATATGTAATTTGGATTAAATAGTTAAATTTAAGTATTTGAAAAATTAGTAATTTTGAGGTATAGGATATGTGGGTAAGTTTTACATATAAATATGATTAAACTCGTTTAATTATTTTTAATATATTTTTAGATTTAGATTTGATGAAAATGGTAACTAAATAAAGTTTTATGAGTAAAAAATATTAAAGTTGGACATGAGGGAGCTGGAACATGAGTCTTTGATATTAGGTATTGGGTATTTGGGTATTTTATGAGTATAAACCATACTCTCACCCATTCCATTTTTCTTAATGGGTTTGGGTAGAGTCTGAGTTTCATGTTTATTTATTAGGTATAGATATGAGCATTACACTATTGTCATGGGCACGAGTATGGTAAAACCCTACCCATTCACAGGCATAGAGTAACAAAGGCTGACACACCAAACATTAAGCTCCAAAATAAATCATGCATCCATACCCTCTCAAGCAGGCTTTCTATCGTCAGGTAGATATTGTATCTACCTGACGGTTCCCTACTGTTAGATTAGGTTAATAAAATTCATACCGTTCAATAAATACGAATTATCAGACAGAGTGAAATACAAATATACCCCTACATGAGCAAATAGTAATCGCTAGTCAAACTAGCAATTTGTTTGCCTTATTCAAATATTAAAATAAGTAATAGCTAGTTTCAAACTAGCAATTTGTTTGCCTTATTCAAATATCCACCTTCATTTCAATATAATATGTTTTAATATTATAAAACACAATTAGAATTAAATATAATTAGTATAATATTAATTAAATAACAAAAACCAACTAATCGTCTTTTGAAATGGCCACTTTGCATTTAATATAAATTCGTTATTATTTTTTTATAATATTGAATACATTATTAATACTTACACAAAAATAATGATTGAAGAAAGTAATAGCTATTCAAAATAGCTACTACTTTGAGATTTACATAGTCAAAATTCCGGCATGACAAATAGCAACCACTTTGTATATATACTATGTATAATTAATATATAATAAAAAAATTGTATTAAATATTATATAATACATTAAATCAAATTTAATGATTTAAAAAAATTAAAAAAAAGAAAATCAACAAATAGTCGCTATAAAAATTGGTGACTAATATATGATTCATTTATAAATATATTGTGTAGAATATTATATAATACATCAATAAATAAAATTTAATGATTATAATAGTTTAAAAATAAAAGAAAATAAACAAGCTATCACTATCAAAATTCATGAAAAAATTGTAATTTATTTATACTTACATTGTATTCAATATTATAACAGATTAATAAATCAATTGTAATGATTATAATAATTTAAAAATAAATAAATAAATAAATAAGGTATTGCCACAAGAAATGATGACTAATATGTAACTTTTTTTTTTACTCTAATTAATTTGTAACTTATTCATAACTTATTATGCAATACATCAACAAATAAATTGTAATGATTACAATATTTAGAATATAATAAATAAATAAATAATGTTCAGATTGTTCACAAGCAAAGATATTTTTATCAATTGAATTGCTACTCATTGTAGCGATATTATGTTTGAAATAAGTAGATTTTTTTAAGTATTTCCATAGCTTTTTTGTTTGCATAAGTAATTAAACTATTTACGTATATGTTGCTAGATGTTTTTATTAAGAAAATACGCTTTAAATAAATTTAAAAAGTTCATTTGTAAGAAGAGGTCAAATTTGTCATTGTGTTTTCTCAAGTATTGTCCAATCATTATGTCAATCATACCAAATATTTAACAGCATTATTTCATTGATTGAGATTTATTCGGTGGATACGACCCTACTAGATTGTAGAAAGCCCCCCTCTTAGGGCTGTTAATGGGGCATATTTTAATTCGAATTTGATTTAAATTTTAAGATTTTTATTCGACTAAAATATTCGATCGATCAGATCCATTTATAAATGTTCGTAATCCAAAATAAATGGATCGGATATTGAAATTAAGTAATTTGATTCATTAAAATTTAAATTTGAATTTTAATATTTTTTATTAAATTAATACTCTTATATATAATATTAATAAAAATTTTAAAATAAATCTATATATTTTATTATATTTGTGGCCCCCTTTCTCGGGATAGTACCCAAGTTGAGGCGCTACTCAGTTTAGTCTTAAATCTCACTCCATGTCTTAATATTTTGCCCCGTAGCAGGCAATAAACCCATAAAATTTCTCTTCAAATCCTTCAAGAAATGCACAATACTTTAACTTAACACACTTTGGGCAAAATATCCAAATAGATAACATTTACAATTCTCATGCCTTCATGAACATTTATGACACATCACAACATCTCAAACTCACTTAACATACATGGAATTCTATATATACAACCAAAATTTTGGTATAATACAAAATGCATTCACGCCTGAGGACCTCATTCACCATCTATACCTATTTGAAAGAAATCAAAATAATGTAGGATGTTGAGTCATAAAGATTCAATGAGGAAAATACATAACAGGAGATAGAGGGAAAAATATTGAATATCAATGGTAATAAACAAGTTCTTCAATAACAAGTTAGATGATCAGATCATGATTACTAGAAATTCCAATTTAAACTCATAAGAACATGAAACATGTAAACATTTAGCAAGCTTATTGGCATACTTTCTTATTGCTCCTCGATCAAATCAAAATTGTGAGAACTAGGCATTGGTACAATATAAACATGAATTTCCTTATCGCTAAATTGCTCGAGCACTCAAATCAGCGGGTAATAATTTGTTTTATGACATGGTCAACTACATGCCAAATCCAAACACTCATAGTTTGCTACCTTTAGCTACCTGTAAGTGAGGATTTTTGGTGGGTACTAGTTGGAAAGACCTGTGTCTGTCTGTTTGTCCATTCCACCCGACCGTCTTTCGAACCTAGCCCCATGCCTAAAACCCCCATGTGGCATCCCTCCAGGTGGAAACCGCCCATGGCATTCCATGAGTAGGAAACTGCCCATGGCGACCCATGGGTTGAAAAGATATAATACCAATAGATAGAATTTAACAATAAAGTCTGGAAGAGGGCTAGCACTACAATCCAATGGTGCTAAAGGGAACAAACTCAAGAGGAGCCCCTACTGGACATGCCCTGTCAATTAGTGTGGCTATTTGCTCTACCCGGCATATGTTTTACAATACTAACTGAATAGGTCATTTAAAGAATCAAGAATACAACAAGGTACAAGTTTGGAATAATTAATACACCGTATGCTGGCCGACAAGGCCAATATCGATTACAAAAATGAATTAACAAGTAATACGTGTTCAACTAGCAAGGCTATAGGGTATAAGGGACAAAAATCAAATGATATAATAATGGTTCTGGACAACAGAACAAAGGCAAGCAAGTGTGCTAACAGAAATGGGAATTTACGAAACATACCCTCACAAGGGTTGCAACAATAACAGATAATTATATTCAAGGCTAGAGTGGTAGACCCTCACATGGGTTTTCAAATTAGATAATAGATAACATATCAGAATTTCAAACAATCAGAATACGGTACAGAAACAAAAAATCTGTGCAGGGGCTTATCACAAATAATAGATAGTTAAAAAAAGATGCCATATTGATAGATCCTCACCTCTTGTAGTTTCAACAAAACAACCACAACCCACAACCTGTTGATCAGCAGGGCCCACTTCGTTGTCACCTAATCAAAAGAATATTTCCATTGTCAATTTCCTATTAAACTCTAATACTCTTATAGAATTGCATCATAAGCATTCTAATGTAATTAACTTATCTACCAACACAATGATATATGTTTAATAGCGTCTTCACAAAATTCTCCAATAAATCAACATTTCTAAATTTAACCAAGACAGCCTATGCTAATTCCAAAATAACATAATATCTCGTTCTTAGTTATAGAGTCATGGTCAATACCCTAAACCACACATTTTTGATTCAATTCCTTACCTAATCAATCCTAATCAAATACCACTAAATCTCATTACATAATCCTTAGGATTAATACCATTTTTTTAAATCCAATTTTGGCATTTTGCATAACAAGTTCGGGTCCACTATTTAATATTCCTTTGCATGGGGATCAACACACACTCATATAGACATATCGGTTCATCGCAAATTCTTATTCTTGGAATAGATACCAACTTAAATAGGAAAGTACAACATATGCAATATATATGTATTAAAGGTACAACTAATTCTAAATTTCAAAGTTTGCCACTGGAGTTCCAAACGACAAATTGATGACATAGGTGTGATCATTACATTAAGGCAGTGAAACTGCCTCTTTGCTGCCGCCGGCCATCGCCCGCTGCCGAAAAGTTGTTCGTCACCCTGAAGAGCTTCGCCTCGTTTCAATCTTTCCAATGGTACCGTTAGCTTCAAAAATGGCTGCCTAAAAGTCCTCCAAAAATTGCCTCGAAGCCTAATTTCTTCATTATCACCACCGTCTGTTCCTCACATTTTTCTGCCTTCGCCGTTACATTTCACCACTATGTAATACCTCCACAATGTTCCCCTTATTAAGTACTGCCCAGACCACCCCTTAGAGTCAAAGTTGGTATTCGGAAAACAAGGAACCCACTTGCCTGTCGTGAAGCTTGCTTTTGGCCTCTCTCGTGATGGCTCACCAAAGGGATGTTCAGCCATGCATGTGGTGTGCGAGTGTAGCTGGTGGTGTGGAGAACATTTTGATCAGAGTGGCTTGGGGAAAAATGGCTACTGGAGGGAGATTGCCAATAGTGGTTGTGGAAGGTTACAAGAGAAGAAATGAAGAAGAATGATGAAATCTGCAATTTGCCAAGTTTTTATAAAATCTGATTTTTCCAATTTTAAGATTTGCCTCACAAGTTTTCAATTAGGCTCAATTGAGTCCTTGAAATCTTTGAAATATAAGGCTTTGACCCTATTGAACAAAGTTCTTCCATGCAAACTCCATTGTTTTCAAAAAAGTGTTCAATTTAGTTTTTTAAAATTATAATTCTAACCCCAAAATTTTTAAAATTTTTGAAATCAAATCCTTTTTATTTATTTTTCGAGCCCTAAAATCCGACCAACCAATTTCTTGAACCCTAAATCTTTATTTTTCGAAATACCAAATTTCAGGAGTGTTACAATATTAACTTAATATCTATATTATACTATTAAGATTGAGTCTTTAATTTAAAAAATAAGAGAAATATTGATAAATGTCAAATATAATAACATATAATAGTTCATCTATGCATTAATACAATGTGAAATAGAAATTTAGTATTCAAATATTTAACTTTTGGACTAATATATAATAAAAAGTTGTTAAAAATTCAAATACGAATAAATTTACTTTATAGATACAATATTTTTATAAAATTCAAAAGGGAAAAAGAAAAAAATAAATCGGATCGAATTTTTTAATTGGATTTAGGATATTTATTGAATTCAGATATGGTATTGAATAACAAATGTCCTATAGAATTTCAGGTCGAATTCGAATATGAGTTTTGATAATCAAATTCAAATTCAAACATTACATATTTGATATAGATCCGATCCATTGATAGTCCCACCCCCTCTCAAGTTGCCACGTCTACTTTTTTTAATTAATGTGTGGCCCAACGGTTAGCCTCAACAGATAGTGGTGGAGACGTGGAGTGTTAATGCCAACAAGAAATTTGCTTTTTTCTTTACACACTCAAAGTGGTGATTACATCATGCTATACTAAAATTTGCTTTATCAATTATACCTTTAATTTTCAATTTAATTTCAAAAGTGAATTTATCACTTAATTTAACAATAAAAATAAAATAATATAGTAAAAATATAATAACAAAATTTATAGAATGTATAAGTAGATATATTTAATAATTTTAAACTTTTGATGTAAAAATGATTTACTAAATTTGAATTCATATTAATGGATAATTACCATTGTATGTTATCGATGTGATTATTGTTAAAATTATATTATTACTAATATATAATATTAAAAATTAAATACTTTATTTGTTAATATAAATTAGTAGAAATAATATAATAAACTAATACGCACGAAGGGACAGCATGCCATGAAAACTACTACTACATAGAACAAGCCAAAACCCAAATTCATGCATGCAACTCTATGATCCCATATGGAACAAAACCAATGAATGACTGCAAACCATTAAAAAAAAAAATGCAAAATAAACAACTTATTTGCACCAAAAAGTTCACCATCCTTTCCCAATGTTGTGCTAGACAAGTTCTACTCAGGAATACCCAAACGAATTTTGTTAATTATATAGCTGTTCATAGTCAAATGTCGCCCTATTGCTTTTGCGTCTCAGGGCTACTTAAGCCCATCTCTTTGGAATCGCCGCTTGACGAGGAAGTTGCGCCGTACACACTGTTGTTGAATTCCTGGCTCGCCATCACCATCTGTCTAAACTTCATTATGTCGGCATTATAAGCAAAAGTGTCATAAATTTCTGCGTTCCCACTGGGGTTATAGGCCGCGCTTTGGCCTGGCTTCACAACTTCATTCAAGTCGTCCAATGTTGAATCTCCATCCAAAGCACGTACAATCTGATGCAACAAAGGTTTTTTGGCAACAAGTGAAGACATATCACCACTTGGACTTGGACAAAATAAAAATGTTCTCTAAATTGGTTAAAGCTCATAGAAATAATATTTGACCTGGCTCATCCGTGGGCGTCTTCTTGCTGAATGGCGAATGCTAGCAGCAGCACAGGCAATCATACGAGCCATCTCTTGGGGAACATAGTTATCTTCAAGGCCAGGATCAACCAATTGACTATAGTTGCCATCTTCCAAAGCTTTGGACAAAAGAGGCCTAGCCTGTTCATTACAAAGTTGGGACAGAGCCAAGTTATTGTAAATAATTTGTCGAATATATATGAAAAGTTTCCAATCAGATAAACTGAAAACAAACCCAGTCTACTAAGCTATCTTCCATGATTTTGCTCGTGGGGTCCACTGGCTGGCGGCCAGTAATTAGTTCCAAGAGCATAACACCAAATGAGAAAACATCAGATTTTTCTGTTAGCTTGCCGCTGGCTGCATACTCAGGAGCAAGGTATCTATTATTAAGACATATGGTATCCCATCAGCAAATTTCCATAAAAAAGAGGAAAAGAAAAGAATCTTTTGATTTGTTAGCAATAGTATAAGTTGGAGTATATATATTACTGAATTTTCACAATAGAAGTGATTCACACTCAAAAGTAGTTTTTATTAGGAATTCTATAAAACTTCGTAAGACTGAGCATTTCTGAAGCAAATTTACTTGCATGAGGAATTTGTCTTTCATCAAATGCAGTTCATTTCCTGTTTACACATACACTGAGACAGAATCCACTATAATAATTGATCAAGATAGAAGCACAGACAGTTTCTAAAGAACATGAAAGTTCCAACTTTTTTCTTACAGCTAAACATTGTTTCCATTTGTGTTGACCATCAAGACAATCCTGAATTCAACTCAAGCAACAAACCAGAAGTTAAAACAACTACGTTCCAAATTTCACTTACCCAAAGGTTCCCATGACACGTGTGGAGACATGAGTGTAATTGTCAGAAGTTAGCTTAGCCAATCCGAAATCAGCCACCTAGATAATGCAAGAAAAGATCATGCTACTATTCAGTTAAGACAAGTACATGATCAATATTCATGATCCTTTATGAGCTTTGGTAGTTAATAAATTACCATGGCTTCAAAATTGAAGTCAAGGAGAATGTTTGCTGCTTTAATATCACGGTGAATAATGCGAGGCACGCCTGGAACCACATAATAAAATTAAGAAGGGGGATATCTTATAGGTGTGAAAAGGGGTAAACAATTTCTTACAATCTTCATGTAGATAAGCTAGCCCCTTGGCTGATCCTCGTGCAATCCGAAGCCTAGAAGCCCAATCCATGACTGGCTGGCCTCTTCCTGCAACCACATACTTGTTCCAAGAATCATGAACAACTTTCCACATCTTAGAGTAACACAAACAAATTATGTTCGAAAACTAGACATACCATGAAGGTGGAACTCTAATGTCTTATTGGGGACAAATTCATAGACAAGCATTCTCTTGTCCCCAGCAATGCAGTATCCAACAAGGGATACGAGGTGGCGGTGATGTACACGGCTAATGATTTCAACCTCAGCCTGGAATTCTCTCTCTCCTTGCCCACTCCCTGTCTTTAGACTCTTAACCGCAACCTCCTTACCGTTAGGTAAAACCCCTTTATGCACAAACCCAAAGCCACCTTGTCCCAGCAAATTATCCTGAGAAAATCCACCCGTTGCAGCTGCCAGCTCCTCATAAGTGAATTGACTCTTAGCCCCATAACCACCCATATTCGTCGGTGAAGGTTGCATGGATTGCCCCGTGTTGAATTCGTTGCTGTTATATGCGACATGTTGTGGAGATGGTGTGCCCCAGCCACCAACGGGTGTCCCATTAAAACCAGGAGCTGGAGGAAGGTTAACGATAAGGTCCTTGGCCGGAGAATTCTGCTTCGAAGAACCATTATTGTATTGATCACCACCTGAAAGGACAAAACGATTCACATAATAATGTAACTAAAATATAACCTTAATTCATATTAATCAAAAATAGTCAAAATGCAGTATGATCATTTAAACAAACATGTGGCAGACCTTTAGGTGGAGGTCCATGCTCCATATAGTTTTGTCGTTTCTTCATCCTCCTTCTTGAACAACATAACAAACAGACGATAGTAAGGGCAAGAATCAATAATCCTCCGCTGACAATTCCGACAAGAATAGCTATATCCGCATTTGAATCGGACGATGAAGGACTAGGGACCGATGGGTTCGTGCGTGGAGCAGGCGGTGACAACACAGCGGAAGGAGGCGTTTGAGAAGCAACTGCATTTGGTGTGGGTGGAGAAAAGACACGGGCCGGAGGAGAACCGCCGGTTGGAGCAGGCGGAGAGGTAGGTTTATCAGGTGGAGGAAATTGTGAAGGTGTTGTTTTGGAAGGAGGTGGGACAGAGGGAGGGTCGTCTTCGGGCGGTGGAGATGTATCCGCTGGTGGGCTAGGAGTTGACGAGGCTGGGGTGGACGGAGGAGGCAATGACGGCGGAGACTCTACAGTTGTATCATCAGCCGGTGGCGGCGGAGACTCAACAGTTGTATCATCAGCCGGTGGCGGAGGAGACTCTACAGTTGTATCATCAGCCGGCGGCGGCGGAGCCTTTACAGTTGTATCATTATCAGCCGGCGGCGGAGGAGACTCTAAAGTTGTATCATCAGCCGGTGGAGCAGTCTCAGGGGGTATTGAAGTCATTTGCTGATGAACTTCCGTCAAGAATTCTGCGTCGCCGGTAACTCCAAACTTCTCCCGGCAAACTGCAATCTGATGGGCCCGAATGCATTCATTACCATTACCAGGAATATCATGCAAAGACAACAAACATTTCTTTTACGTCTATAATACAACAGGAAAACACATGATTATACGAACATCGTCTTTCTTCTACAGAACATGCAATAATGCAAAAACAACATGTCCCAAGATCGAATTAATGTCTGAAGATGATGAATTTGAATCGTACCTGAAGGGAGAAGATTGAAGGGTCCTCAAAGTTGAGACAGAGAGAGAAAGATAGTTCTGCATTGCGTATTTTGGCATATTCTTACAAAGGAAGACCTCAGAGATTTTCCCTCCGAGAAAGAAGGCCCTTTCTCCTTCTCCTCTCTCTCCAAATCTAATGCTTGGACACCTCTAATTTAGGCCAAGGACTTCCTTATTAGCTCTTCTTGCCCTTTTCTAGTTTGAATTCCTATCACATTCTCCATTTTAAATTGTTTTTTCATTTTATATGCTATATTATTAAACGACAAAAATGTATTCTAAAATTTCTGAGAAATGCGACATTCATATGTGTATATCCTCTATTCATATATGAAATCAAATGGGTGCTAAAATAACTATTCCATTTCGGTTCATTTTCAAAGGGCCTTTTCATGTTTTTTAATATTTTAAAAATGATGATAATTTATATATATATGCACACACATAAATCACTAATTGTTAATAAATATAATTTCAAATACTAATTTTCATCGTTATTAATATATTATATTGTTCTTATACAATAAACATTATAATAATAGCTAATCGATTAAATGCATATCATTAGTAATAAAATAATTAAAAATTATCACGACTTAATTTATATTGTTAATGACAATTTTACATTATCATTTAACTTTATTAATTTTTTATTTTGTGTATAATTTGAAGAAGCAGAAGAAATTAATTGTACGTTTTTTCCAGCCAAGAGATTAGAGATGGCCAAAAGAAAGCTACAATTATCCTGGAGAACCTGAGTGAGCTGTATAAGTTCACCAGGCTCCTTCGGCGGCTGCTGAAACTGCTTATTGCAGCTTCGAACCTCCGCCGAGGCAGCTTCTGCATAAAAAGGCAAATTCCGATAGCCGGTTTGGTTCCAGATAAGGTCGCTCGACACCGAGAAGCGCCGGCGCGGTCAAAGTTGTCCGAACGAGAACGGTATCTCTGCATCAGCGCCGAATTGTCGAAATTATTTTGGAGACCACCGATCAATAGCTGAATATTGTCGTATCGGAAAATAATGGGGTCAAGTGCTGACTGAACTGATACCCAGGCCAGGCCGTGAAGGCTTCTGTTCTGGTCATCTGGCCTTAGAATTTTATTGCACAAAGCGGGGCTGCTCGTTTTCGGACATATTTCCTGGATCAAATCTGTCTCTGCTGATGCCGTGCTGCAAATGCAGACAAGAGAAATGAGGAGGAGAATTAACCGTTTGTTGGGGGAAGAATTGGAAGCCATTTTAACTAATTTCTTGTGTGTATCACTTGTGTTTTTGAAATATCAGTATCTTGTTGTATAAGATTTTGTTTATATATAGAGTTATATATAGCTGGAGTTATGATTGGCATAATTAATCTGAAACCAGTTAAGTTATTAAGCATTGAATGCAGTGCTGGATGTAAATCTCCAAGATTTGAGTTGTAATTACTACTGCAAAAATATTTGCCAGATTAATTAGCCAAAACTGTAAAAATTTTCTAGACTTTATTTAAGAAAATCTTATAATTAAGTTCCTCCATTTTATATCATAAATTTTTTTTTGGGAGTTTTTTAGGTGTTAGATTTTTATTTTGAAAATAAAATTTTAAAATATTTGAATAAAATAAGATTTTAAAATTTATATGACGTTCGAAATGGTAGTTTTGTAATTTATAATATGATTAAAATTGAAGGAATTTGTTGAAAATCTTGATAATATCCTAATATCATATTTTGAGAAGTATATATAAGCTCTTTTTCTAAAAGAATTTTTTTAAATATATTTTGAATTTTAGGAATTTTTGAATTTTTTTATAATATATTTTGAGTAGCATCTAAGTTCATCTAAATATAATTTTAGGTGAAATTGTGAAACTTTTCAAAAGATAGGGCCGACAGGTTATGCTGAATTAAGTCATGGAGCTGATCATGTGGCCTTATAACATTTCTCAAGTTAGAATGTTGACTAATGGCAGGTAAACCCTCTAAGAGACCCTCTTTGAGTTTGTCATCAAATAATTTCTTCAATCTTTTTTTCTATAGGTTGGTACACCTTGAAAAATCATTTCGATAGCTTTGATACATGTCGAACAAGCTAAATAAAATATTCAGAAATTAAAAAGGAACAATTGATATGGAAAGAATTTTAAATATAAATCTTTTGAATCTTCTATTCCAATACATATTTTATCTCCTATTCTACTTCATATATATATATATGCTAAGTGTATATATTTTCTTATAGAAATATTTACTTATGATTGTCAAGTTCCACTTGATTTCTGCATAAGGGGCAAAATTCTCTATTTTGAGCCACTTTTTGATGCAATCCACGTGGTACTCATGTCCACAGTGAAAAATTGGAATTCACTTTAGATAATCTATTCTATCCCCTATTCCGTCTTCTATTTTAATTTTTTATATTTATGTTATGTGTATATAATTCTCAATTAATTATTTAATAATAAAATATTTAATACTTATGTCATACATTAATAAAATAAAATAACTAGCTAGGAGATAAAATAGAAAATAGAATAGAGAATTTAAACCAAAATTACAATCATAATGATGATGAGGGTGATGACGACAACGGCCATGCATATTTGATCACAGTCTTCTTCTGCTGCTGCTGCTGATGTCGACGATGATAACGACGACGATGAAGAAGAAGTCAATTCTGAACTAGTCCTGTCCCATTGCACTAAATTTTCTAATCGTTGGAAAATTTCAAGGAATAAGATGCCCCAATTGTGATCTCCATCAGACAAGTCCAATCGCAAGGCACCGTATGCTCTTAGATATTCAATATCTTCATTAATTGCCTTGGACAACATGGATTCATATTCTCGACCAGTCTCTCTCCGGATTTCTTGATCCATTCTACTCAAAACCCTGATTGAGTCGTCCAGGGTCCAAACACGGCCCAAGATAGACTCCAATGGAGAAGAGAAGAACTCAGTTTCTTGAAGATACTCATTACAATCACAGAAAAGGCTGCGGCCCACCATATTTTGGTGATCATCTCCATCAGAACCCCGGAATGCCACCCGATCATCTGCCAGCCCACCATCATCAATTTGATCACCAAAAATATCTGGAACCAGGGCAATATAATTAATATTTTTGACTTCTTGATGATGATCATCATCATGGTCTAATGAGTCGAGGAAATTAATAATGCCTTGATCCGGATGCATCCATTCAAGTACATCACCGCAGTTCTGATCTTGATCCCATTGAGTTGAGAAATCCGGAATGGTGAAATCTTCTACTACGTCTTCATTGTCAGGCCTGGAATCTAAGCTGAGATATTCAATAATATTGTGCTGGATGTGATCGTCTATGTGCGTCCAGTCAGTATCATTACAACTACTGAATGTTTGATCCATACTTGAGATTATTAGTAATCCGAATTAAGTGCTATATTGTGTTTATATATTGACAGAAAATTTATGGGCTCAAATGGTTTTGATCAGAGGAAGAAATTCAGAATATATATAGAGAAGAGGAATATAATCCTTTGTGTATTGGACATGGGTTTTTGAGACAGACAAGGATACTTTAGTTGGACCAATATTTCTTTTCCTAGTCCTATGTAACAACTGAGACTTAAATTGAATACAAAGAGGAGCTTCTAATTTCATCAAAATATTTTAAAAGAAATTAAGGATAATTTATAAATTGGTGGACCATTTTTTATCCAACTATTATATAGACTGCAAATTTCCACAATTTCAAAAACAAAAGAATGAAATAATAAAGAAAAGCTTTCAATAAGGTAAACTATAAGGAAAAAAAATTAATAATAAAATATTAAGTGATAGTATAGAAGTTGTCATTAATTATATATAATAAGTAAAATTTTGTCTTGTCACCCTAGTGGTTTTTATAAAGTTAATATATAGTGACAAAAATAATATTTAAATTGTCATCATTCATAATTTGTGTCATGTTTATAGTAACAATCTAGTGATAATGAAAATTTATCAAAATTCATAATTATAATTTTTACTATGTATTGCTAGTTGTTAGTATAAAATCATTATTAATTGTTAAGGTTACAATTTAAAATATTTTATTTTGAGATATTTTGAAATTTCATAAATCCTCAAATATTTTAAAGATGTTTTGAATAGGTTGTAACCTCATCTAAACATGATTCTTTTAGAGGTATTGTGCTTAATTAAACGTGGAGCTAATCTATATAGGTAAACCCTCCAAGATATCCTTTTTGAGTTTAATTTTGTCGTCAAATAATTTATTTAAATCTTTTTTTCTATAAATTGAAGTACACTTTCAAAAGATCATTTTGTGCCCAGTTCAAGACCAACACAGAACTGAGATAGGGTTAATACAGCCAAATAAAATGTCTACAAATTAAAACAAAACAGTGATACGAACAGAACAGCTCATCTTTTTCATATTTCATGAACTTTTGGAGCTGCGAAATTCAAGAAAATTAGTAAAATTAATTTTATTTCTCTAACTATACTTTCTCCTTTTTTGAAATATTCTAAA
>JACGDI010005305.1:656097-667521 GCA_014898725.1 Jacaranda copaia
TATTGGTAATTCCAAGTGCTATATTTTGTTTCTTGACAAAAAATTTATGGGCTGAAGATGGTTCTCAGAGGAAGAAATTCAGAATATATATAGAGAAGAGGAATATAATCCTTTGTGTATTATACTTGGGTTTTTGAGGCAGACAAGGATACTTTAGTTGGACCAGTATTTCTTTTCCTAGTCCTATGCAACAACTGAGACTTGAACACAAGGAGAAGCTTCTAATTTCATCGATATATTTTAAAAGAAATTAAGGATAATTTATATATTTGTTGACCATTTTTGATCCAACCGAAATTCCACAATTTTCAAAAAACAAAAGAAAGAAATATTATTTAATAAAAAAAAAACTCTCTCGAGAAGATGGTTAAACTACTTATAATTTCCTATCATCACTTGGATTAGTGTTTGTGAATTGTTACCAAATGCATTAGACTCGTGAGTACTCATCTGGCGTTCTTATTTTGAGCTAAATCATAAAGCAAAATTGTATGGAATTACCTTCCTTGTTCCATTGAATTTTTTTTTTAATAAGGTCATAATTCTATATTTAAACGGAATTACAGTCTTTATTGAATTGAAAAAACTTGCTTATAAGTAAGGTTTGTTTCTTTTGAAGTTGAGATTCACAATTTTATCACTAATTTTTGTCAATGTAAAAATATCGCTCCAGTGAAATTGAAAAAAATATAGACATACATCACTTTCATTTCTAATTAATGAAGAAATTTTAAGATTGAAATCTAACTTGAACCAACCCATTGCAATTAAGTTTTTCTTTTCTTTTCTTTTCTTTTCTTTTTTTCCTATTCCTATTCTTCTTTATAGTACAATTAGAATTAAAATGAAATAGAATAATATGTCTCTTGTCATATACATTCCAAATTTAATAAAAGTTGTTATATTTCAAAATCAAATAATTGAATATGACTCATGTAAATCATTCCTTAGATAATATATATGTAATAAAACTTTTTTGACTCTAATAAAAATAAAACAAAAATTTTATTTGAAACTAAACTTTAGCATTACAATAATTTTCAGGTTTATAAGTTGAGGCAATAATATCAAATGTCTATTTTCTCGCTTATGTTGAATCGTTCCCTTGCCTGTAACTCTTTCACAATAACTAAGGCTGTATCAAAAAGAGCATCCGAGGTTTCATTTATTTTTCTAACCTCACCTGCAGCTCTATCTCCAAATTCCTTCCGACAAGAAACGGGCACTTTACTAGCAACTTCCAAAAACTTTCTTGCAGATACAAAATCATTGTTTCTGAACTTAGTTTTTGCTTCACGAATCTTATCTGCCGCAAGCTTATAATTATCGCGACAATCCTCGTATTTTTCTCTGTTAGAAAGATTTCTTCCTTTTGTTTTGAGTAACATGTTTAGCATGTTGGCCGAGGTTTCTGCCTGGAAAATTGCAATGTCCAGAGAGCCAACTCCCAGGCTGTGAAGGGAAGAAGCCCGGCTAGTCTGACGACTAAGTTGTAGAATACGAAAGCACATTTTAGGGTTCTTTGTTTTCGGGCAGATATTAGACAAGAGCTTCTTTGTGGTTTTCATACTGTAATAATCTTCTGCATTGGTTTTGATGGTGAGTAGAGAGAATAGGAAAATCTTCAGAATGAATGAAGTCAGGGGCAATCCCATTTTGCGTTGCTTCTTTTCGTCAAGTTTGAAATCTTTAAATTAACAGATTTAGGTTGATGTTTTAAAAGTGTTTGATTGAGTTGGTGGAAATATCAGTGCGAAACTTTTAATCCCATGTTGTTTGTTTAGGGAAAAGGGGGCTTGTCTTGGTTGATGTAGCCTTATCTTTACAACCTTTTTTCTCCTTGTCAACTTGTGCATCTTTAGTTATGAATGTCCATATCCACTTCTACATTTAAAGAGTCTCCAATCAATGTCATCCTCATCAAAATAAATCGTTGTTAGCACTAGTGATTGGTTAAAAGTGTATTTGGTTAAAATTATTTAAGAAATTTTACAAATTTCTATATCGTATAAAATGAAATTGAATCTTATTTTAAACATAAGTTTTTAAAGCATTTGAATGAAATAAAATTTTAAACTCTCCCCCAAACCTCCGACTTTTTCTTCTCTTTTTCTTGCTGATTTTTTGGAATGTCTACACATCAAAATAGGGATTTGTTTCCATTGAAGTAAGATGGTCCAACATGAGTAAAAACTATTGCACACAATTCAAATCCTCTATTCAACTAGTATTCCATTTTTTATCCAACTTGACGTGTGCATGACAAGTACATTAAATATTTTCATAGAGAACTTAGCCATTTATTATACACACTTCACATATGAAATGAAATAGGAGATGACATATTAGGTGAATAGAGATCCAAAAAGTTTTAAAAAGATGGTAGTCCAATAAAAGGAAGAGAAAGATAACATTCATCATAAATGAATGTTATTCAACGGTATATTTGTTGGAATATTATGTGCACCAATATATTTTATTTATTACAGTAGCATAATTTAAGATTAAGCAATCAATATAAAAACAAACATTTATAGGACAAAATTATAAAATAATTTAGAATTGATAAACGATTCAAACCGAAAGCAAAAATTGAGGACCAAATAAATATCGAGTCGAGGCCTGCATGATCACAGCTTTCTTAAGGTTTTATTTCTCCTCCCATCGATGCCAGAGGACTACTGATGAACAACCTCCCAAGATACAACAACTCCGAACAACCAAAGGTGGCACTTCTATTGATTGAACCTCCAAACCGAACTAACTTGAACTTTTTGTGCGTAATGAAAAATATGTATGTATGTATGAGAATGAATGCCTAGAGAGCTAGAATACTTGTATATTTTTTTCTTGATGATATGACAGTAGACAACACATCTATTTATAAGACTAAAGTGCATATTCCTATAAGACATATACCTATCCTTTATAAGATATGTCTCTTACTCTATCAGACTAAATAAAAATTGTGACATTTATTTTTAATTTTAAAAGACATGGGTTGCAACCTTTTAAGCGAATTGAATATGACTGTTGGAAGAATTAATTTTGGTATCCAAAACCTGAAATTTAAAATAATTAAAATAATAATTATATAGAATAATTATTATTAGAATTTTTGGATTGTTTTTATACACTATCCACTCACTCTCACATCTTAATAATTTTAGCACATAGCTAACTCTTTAGCTCAATTTGCTCATTCAATATCTTATTAATTTTGGTACTAAAATATCTCCTCAACGAGATAAATTGATTAATTTACGTGCTAAAATTCAAACAATCCCTCACATGAATGAGCAAATAGTCTGATAGATATGCTCATGAATGCAATTACATGATAGAGGTTTAGCTTAAGTAATATTGCATTGGGAGAGGTAGCTTTGGCTTTAAACCCTCCTTAGTGAACACTATCGGATGCACTTGCCAGCTAGTGAACATGATGTCTTGAATTGTTTGGCTTTTATATACACCAAGACAATAACACTGCACACAACACCACTTAATAATCAATTTTATGGTTTAACTGTTGTGTTCATTTTGGCCCTGAACAGTTCTTAGTATTTATGAGTACTACTCTGAGAATTCAGCCTTGTAAATTCTCATAAGATCGGCACAATCCCTACTCATATAGGTGACTTCTCATTAAGATATTCCTTGTGCCCCTACTTGAAATGTCGAGATATGAGTATCATTAAAAGTAATGCTTAACCTAGAACTTTTGCATTGTTTGCTTATCAACAAAATGAGCTAAGGGGTTGTGCCCCCACCCACCCACCCCCACACAGTGCTTCTATATCGAGTCACAGTTGCATAACTTATTTTTCCCTTTGAACCTACTTCGTGGGATCTCCAACCACATAGGTAGAGTTCCCGTTATGGTGAATATGTTATTTAAAGGCTTCAAACGCATTTCCTCTAATATTTTATTTACTTACTCTCTATTTACACCTTTGGTTAGTGGATCCGCAAGGTTATTTTTTGACTTTATGTAGTCAATTAAGATAACTCTACTAGAGAGCAGTTGTCTGACGATACTATGTCTCCTCTGTATGTGTCGAGACTTACCGTTATATATACTATTCTGTGCCCTTGCTATGGTAGATTGGCTATCACAATAAATGCAAATTGCTGGCACATGATTTGGCCAATTTGGAACATTTTCCAAAAATTGGCGTAGCTATTCTGCTTCCTCGCTTGCTTTATTTAGAGCGATGCATTCTGATTCCATTGTTGACCTTGCTACACAGGTCTATTTCAAGGATTTCCATGATATAACAACTCCACCTAGAGTGAATACATATCTACTTGTGGACTTGGACTCGTTTGAGTCAGATATCTAGTTAGCATCGTTGTATCCCTCAATTACTGCTGGATATCTATTATAATGCAACCTATACTTTGTGGTTTATTTTAAGTATATCAATACTTTGACAATGGCATTCCAATGTTGTTGTCCAGGGTTGCTCGTGTATCTACTTAACTTACCAACTACACATGTAATGTCGGGCCTCGTGCAGTTCATAATGTACATGAGGCTTCCAATGATGCGCACGTAGTCCACTTGAGGTTTTCCTTTATCTTTATTCTTGGTAAGCTGTTGATTTGCATCTATCGATGTTTTCACTGAACTAGTAGTGGATCTAGGAACCTTTGTAGCACTTTCTCAATATAATGCGACTGTGTTAATGTTATCCCATCTGGTGTTCTTATAATTTTAATTCCAAGTATGACAACAAGACCCATATCTTTCATATTGAAATTGTGACTTAGCAATTTCTTTGTCTCCTTGATTATGTCACTATTGCTTTCCATGATTAACATATCATCTACGTACAAATATACAATGACATATTCAGTTGGTGTACCTCTAATATACACACATTTGTCACACTCATTAATTTTGAAACCATTGGCCATCATTACTTGATCAATTTTAAGATGCCAATGTTTAGGTGCTTGTTTTAAACTATATAACAACTTGATTAACTTACACACCTTTTTTCCTTGTCCTAGAACCACAAACCCTTCAAGCTGTTCCATCTAAATTTTTCCTTCAAGGTTGCCTTTAAAAATGCCGTCTTTACATCCATTTGATGTATCTTGAGATTATTAATAGTAGCAAAGGCAATTAATAATTGAATAGAAGTTATTCTAGTCACCAACAAATACGTATCAAAGTAGTCAAAACCTTTCTTCTGTCAGTACCCTTTGATTACTAGCCTCACCTTGTACTTGTCTATCGTACCATCAGTTTTTATTTTCCTCTTGAAAATTCATTTACACCCTAAGGGTTTATTTCCATGAGGTAAATCAACTAGTTCCCAAGTATGATTATGCATGATGGATTCTATTTCACTATTTATTGCTTCCTTCCATAATTGAGCTTCTAAGGTGGTCATTACTTCAGTAAATGTCCTCAGTTCACTTCTAATATGAAAGTCAAGAAGTCGGGCCCAAAGAATTTAGCTGTTCTAGCTCTCTTACTACGTCTTGACTCCAAGTCCTCTTTGCTCGAGTCTTGAATTTCTTGAGGTCTTTTAAATATCACTTGCCCTTCTTCCTTTTTCCATGAAAATATTTCTTTGAAGAAGGTTGCGTTCCTTGACTCGATTATTGTATTGACTTGAGTTTCATCAATATCAGATTTATTTACAAAGAACCGATAGGCAGCACTATGTTGTGCGTAACCAATAAATATTCCGTCAATAGTCTTTGGTCCTATTTTGACCATTTTAGGAGGTGGTACTTGTACTTTAGCTAGACACCCCCACACTCGAAGTTATTGATAAGATAAGAGGTGTCCTTTCCATATCTTGTTGAGTAAATGATTTGCAGTCAGCACTGCCGCTCTCTACATGTTTTGAAGTGCCCCTGCATTAATTACTAATGCGTTCATAATTTTTTTTAAAGTTCAATTTTTGCACTCAACAATACCATTTGCTTGAGGTACATAAGGTGCCTAGACCTCATGGATCATTCCATGTTCAACACAAAATTCTTCAAAGAGGTGACCTTCCCTCTGTTGATACTCTTTGACTACTAGTCCTGCCTTATATTTATCTATCGTACCATCAGCTTTCATTTTTCTCTTGAAAATTCATTTACACCCTAAAGGTTTATTTTCAGGAGGCAAGTCTACTAGTTCCCAAGTGTGATTATGCATGATGG
Source organism: Jacaranda copaia (assembly GCA_014898725.1). Classification (NCBI taxonomy): domain Eukaryota; kingdom Viridiplantae; phylum Streptophyta; class Magnoliopsida; order Lamiales; family Bignoniaceae; genus Jacaranda; species Jacaranda copaia. The sequence goes on from JACGDI010005305.1 coordinate 662,269, forward strand.
ACTTTATTTCACTATTCACCACTTCTTTCCATAATGAAGCTTATGGGGTAGTCATTACTTCAGTAAATGTCCTCGGTTCACTTTCTAATATGAAAGTCAAGAAGTTGGGACCAAAGGATTTAGCTGTTCTAGCTCTCTTGCTATGTCTCGACTCCAAGTCCTCTTTGCTCAAGTATTGAATTTCTCAAGGTCTTTTAACTATCACTCGCCCTTCTTCCTTCTTCCATGAAAATATTTCTTCGAAGAAGTTGTATTTCTTGACTTCATTATTATATTGACTTGAATTTCATCAATATCAGATTTATTTACAAGGAATCAATAGGTAGCATTATGTTGTGCGTAACCATTAAATATTCCTTCAACAGTCTTAGGTCCAATTTTGACCATTTTAGAATGTGGTACTCCTGCTTTAGCTAGATACCCCCACACTCGAAGTTATTGATAGGATGGGGGGCATTCTTTCCATGCCTCATATGGTGTTTTTTGCAATTTCTTGTGGGGTATCTTGTTGAGTAAATGATTTGCAGTCAGCATTGCCTCTCTCCACATGTTTTGAGGTGACCCTGCATTAATTAATAATGCATTCATTATTTCTTTTAAAATTCAATTTTTGCGCTCAACAATACCATTTCATTAAGGTACATATGGTGCCTAGACCTCATGGATGATTTCATGTTCAACACAAAATTCTTCGAAGGGGTGAACATATTCACCGCCTCTATCACTTCTAAGTATTGTAATTTCTTTCCAAGTTGATTCTCAACCACATTCTTATAATGTTTAAATACTTCAATAGGTTCATCTTTGCTTAAAAGTAAATCAACATGACTATATCTTGTGTAATCATCTATAAAAGTTACAAAGTATTTTTTTTTCACCTCTTGATTGCACCATTTTTAAATCACATATGTCGGTGTGAATTAAATTTAATAGTTCAGTGCTTCTTTCTATTGCCTTAAAAGGTGATTTTGTCATTTTTGCCTTAATGCAAATTTCACATCTTGATTTTAAGTCAAGATTTAGTTTTGGTAATAGGCCAAAATTTACAAGTTTAGAGATTGACTTATAATTAACATGTTCTAATATATGATGCCATAAATTAGACGACTCCAGTAAGTAGGAAGAATTTATTTTATTATTAGAATCAACACTTGGTCCATTTTTTGGTATGATGGTCATTACATTCATCTTAAAAAGAGTATCACACAAATGTCCCTTTCCGACATACACACCTTTTTTTGTAAGAACAAATTTGTTGAATTCAAAAACTAGTCTAAATCCATTCTTGCTAAGCATAGGACCTAACACTAAATTTCTTCTAACATCTAATATGAAGTATATTGTTGAGGGTCAACTCCTTTCCAGAAGTCATTTTCAACACTACCTTTCCAATTCCATGCACCTTGGAAGTTGATGAGTTTCCCATGAACAAGTTTTCATCTTCAACCACCTTATAGACTGGAAACATATTTCTATTAGCACATATATATCGAGTGACCCTTGTGTCCAACCACCATTGATTGGGATTTTTAGCTAAATTTGCCTCTGAAATAATTGCGAAAGAATTCATATCTTCTACCTCATCGTGTAGTTTGTCCACCTCAGTAACATCAGGATTCATCTCCTCATGCCCATTGCATTTTTCGGGCTTCTCGATTTGCCCCATCATAATGGGTGCATAAGCAATTGAAGTGGTCCAAAGTCAACTACCAACGTTATTAACATTGGACTCAATACTCACAACATCAATTGCCTCATTATTTGATGCCATTATTAGTTTCTCAGATATACTGAATAAATTTATCACAAAAATTAACTTAGAACCTTTAAGTCTCAAGATATTCCAATAAACTAGGAGGCAAATAGAGATTATTTAGCAAGGATTTGATAGAATTAATCTTTGCATATACTAGAAGGCTAAAGCAAATATTAGCTGTTCTAATGGAAAGCAAAACAATATATTGCATAAATTACTTCCACTCACTAATCAAGATTGTGACTTTGGCACTATATAGTAACAAATTTTGCGCACGACTAAATACGATAATTTCGTATAAATCAAAAGAAAAGAAAAGATCTTTGCACAGAATATCTCATGCAAAAGCCATAAGTAGTCACATGATAGAATACTTGAGTTTAAGCAATTTTGTCTTGACCTTAAGTTAATTGTCAATATTTTCACGAGTTAGAATATGCAGGCTAACTTGATAAATTTTGGCATTAAGAAATCAATTTCACCACTAAGCATGCACATATTTGAATACTAGCCATGAAATACAATCTCCTCAAGGCTCTTGGAAATTAACAAATTATGCAGAGGCTTAGTCAACAATTTACAAATTTTAAGATGCAATAAACATTGAATTTTAATCCAAGTTTACACATAAGAAGACGCACGTATTTTATTATATATAAATAGTGAAGAGTCCAACAAGAAAAATTTGTTGAGAGTTGATAGAAGACAAAAAGATCAGACACTTTTTTTTTAATAAAAAATTAATCATACACTTAAAGTCAATCACTAAACAGGATAATGTAACAAAACAAACTTTCGCGCCGACACGTAATTTTGCGAAAGTTTACAAAATGGATAGAAATGTATAATTCTATGCAAATTCTAGCCATGTGAACACATAGGCCTACTACAGAATATTGTGTAGAAATATTGTGTAGGGATTTTTAAAGTACACACTAATTATGCTACTTAATTAAGTAACAGAGTGGAGACTAAAATCTTAAAGTTTGTTGGAATATTATGTGCATCATTATATTTTATTTATTACAGTAGCATAATTTAAGATAAAGCAATCAATATAAAAACAAACATATATAGGACAAAATTATAAAACAATTCAGAATTGATAAAGGATTCAAACCGGAAGCAAAAATTGAGGATCAAATAAATATCGAGTCAAAGTCTGCATGAGTATAGCTTCCTTAAGGCTTTATTCGGCTCCCACTAGTGCCTGAGGACTACTGACAAACAACCTCCTAAGATACAATAATTCCGAACAATCAAAGGCGTTACTCTTATTGGTTGAACCCCCAAACCGAACTGACTTGAACTTCTTGTACTTAATGAAAAATGTGTATGTGTGCATGAGAATGAACGCCTAGAGAGTTAGAATACTTGTGTATTTTTTCTTGATGATATGACACTAGACAACACATCTATTTATAGAACTAAAGTGCCAATTCTTATAAGACATATACCCATTCCTATAAGACATATCTCTAACTCTGTCGGACTAAATAAAAGTTGAGAATTTTATTTTTAATTTTAAAAGACATGGGTTGCAACCTTTGAAGCTAATTGCATATAATTGTTGAAAGAATTAATTTCGATATCCAAAACCCAAAATTTAAAATAATTAAAATAATAATTATATAAAATAAATTATTATTAGAATTTTCGGATTATTTTTATACACTATCCACTCATTCTCACATCTTAATAATTTTAGCATACAACTAATTCCTTAGTTCAATTTGCTCATTCAATATCTCATTAATTTTGACACTAAAATATCCCCTCAAAGAGATAAATTAATTAATTTACGTGCTAAAATTCTAACAATATTGAAATATGGCAATCACAGAACCTGTGTTTGCCATCAGAGCTGCAGCTAATTGATAATTAAACTGCAACCTGGACAACTAATATTCTTAACTACAATATGCCGATGCATGATGCCCTTTTCACAAAGAGAACGACACATAATTTAAATGCTACGGAAGCAAACAGGCAATGGATGTTCAAGATCTAATGCAATCCATGCCAACTTCACTCACATGCTGGTTTAGCGTCAAAGCTGCTCAAGCAATTCGCAAAAACTTGAAATGCAGAAAGTGGGTAGCGATATATCCATGGTAAAGATGGCTCTTCCTATCTTTCCAAACTGTAAAATTACCTTATCTTGTTCTGCAGCTGGTATGTTAAGCGCAGGATCAACAGCAGCCACGAGTTGGAAATTTTTAATGGACGCTACTGTAACGCGGCCTTTGAGATTTAGGCACCAGCATTGCAACTGTTCGTGCCATCTTGGGGCCTTGTTTTTAAAAACAAGTGGCTCTCCCTTATTTGGAGTTGATAGAGGTGAGCTGGAACATATAACTGGCTCCTTTCCTTTAGAGATTGGTGCCCAAGTAGACTTTTCATCAGTATACTGTGGAAATGATGTAGGTGTGGGGGCGGTGCCTCCCTCCTGGATGGAAGAGATGGGAATTGGTATGCTGCAAATGCAATTCATTCTCAGTTTAAGAAGACAGTGAACTATTACATGTTCCGAAGCATTTATGGCCATAAAAGGCTCATGTTATCTAAAATTAACAACAACACAGCAGAAAGGACCACTTATAAAAGCATCATTAACAAGTCAAACATGCTGAAAAGGAACGATTGATGCGGAAAGAACACGAGTTGCGTCTTCGATCTTTTTCCTATTAGTTGAGACATTTTAAAATATATATATATATATATATATATAATACAGTGTCTGATACGAACACAGCACTGAGATGGCTCTGATATATGTCGAACAAACTAAATAAAATATCTAGAAACTCAAAAGGAAGAATTGATATGGAAAAAACACTACTGCTTGACATAAACTCTTTCAATCTTCTATTATTTACATTTTTTATCTCTTATTCCACTTCACGTATGTACAGAAGTATACTAAACATTTCCTTATTTGTGTGCTTGCTTTATAGGATTTTATTCAAGGATATATCAGAACCAAAAGTGAACAGAAACCTCAACATATATAAACAATATATGCAGGAACTCTTGACATTGTTGATGCAAAGGAAGCAAATTCATTACTTGTGGGTACTGAATATGTACCCAATTAAGTCCCAAGGTATATATATAAATATAAGTAAAGAATCTAATAAAAATAATGATACGATTACTCAAATCAGTCTGGTAAACACGCATAATTAAGATGGACTCTTGAGCCAAGTGGACTCAAACTCATGAAACTTTACAATAAAAAAGGCATCTACTTACCCTATTTTAAACTCAAATACTACCTCTAAGCAGGCGCATTCTCATACAGAAACCTATCATCTATTTATTTACACAAGAGACCTCAAACTTGACTACATACAACCTCTTGTACCTACATTTATAGAAAACCATGAATTGACTGAACTCAAGACGGAAGAGAAAACCTAGAAAAACATGTTTGCTAACTTTCACTAACAAAGGAAACGAACTAATTGAAGTACTCTGGCTAGCGCTAATCCGCG
>JACGDI010005305.1:693009-715026 GCA_014898725.1 Jacaranda copaia
GAAAAATATGAAAATTGATTTTAGAATGAGTTATTTGTTTATTTATGTTTTGGGATGAGACCATCTTTATTGTTAATATTAAATCAATTGCTTTTTTTTATTGAGTTTTTAGGGTGAAAATAATTTTTTTATGTAATATATTATATATGTATGTATATTTATAACTGTATGATGTGTGTGTGTGTATATAATAATTGATATATTATTGTAATAAAATGATGTGAAATTAATTCAATTGGTGCTTTATTTTAAATTTTATATTTTTATGAATTTAACATTAGCAAATGATGTACTATTTGGAAATATTTATTAATAAATATTAACTATTTATGAAATTATAAATATATCTTAATTATAAAAAAAAGGGGGCTGATATCATAATTATATCATAATTGTTGATATTGGCTTATATAAAAAAAATAATTATTGTACATTAATTATAAACTAATTATTATTTATTCTTAAACTATAATTATTTAAATATTTATTATTTACAATTTATGTAAAAACAAAACTTAGTTATTTATTTAAATAAAATAATATATATAAGATTTAAGAGCAATTCATCAAATTAAAAAAATAAATAATTGTATATTTTATGAAATTAAATCATCTTAAATTATGTATTAAACAAATAAGTGTAGTATTTAATTATATGTGAAATATAAAACATAGCTAATATATACATAACAAGTTATTTAAATAATTAATAAATTTATTTAATTAATTTAATAAGTTATTTAATTACTTTAACTCATTATTTAATTAATACATTTTTGATAAATAAATTACTTATCAACAATAAAAAAATTACTTAATTTTAATTAATTTTCTTGATAATTATTTTAATTGTATTAATATTAATTTATTAAACTTAATAGACTATTAGATAAATATCACACCATAATTAATTTTTTATAATAATTTTAAATAAATATAAATATTAATATTTAATGAAGATTAATTTTTTTAAAGAAGATTAATTTATTTATTATATCAAATTAGAACATCTTAAATTATTTATTAAATACTTACATATTAATATAACAAATACATTATTTAATAATAAGTAATTTAATTAATTTAATACGTTATTTAGCAAATAAATTATTTATTAAATTTAATTAATTTTTTCAACGATTGGTTTAATTAAATTTATAAATATAAGTTTTAGAATTTTTTAAGTAGTAAAATTTTAATATTTTCATATATGTATATGTGTGTGTGTATAGGTGAAGTGAAACTGAAAATTGAATGAACGATGTGAAAGATGAAGTGACAAAATGAGGTAAGTGCACTCGTCAATCGTCATTAAAACTCAATTGAGAGCATCTATTTAAAATGTACACTTCATCTCATGGGATTATAGTTCGCTAAATCAATGTTCAAATTATGCGCCTTTCCTTATTTTGCTTTTAAACTTTGAGATACAGATCATCCTTCGGATTCTCTTCACCCCGTCCATATCCAATCATCTTTACATAAATTGATTATAAGTGGTTATCACTCAAAGAGAAATTAAAAAATAATATAAACCAAATCAATTGTTACAATTTGGAAACCTTATCTTCCTACTTCTTGTTATTTTTTCAAACAATAATGATGATGTTAAATCTATGATCTAATAAAAGGGTGATTGTATAGTAAATTGAGTGCGACGCAGTCGATTCATTATTCCCTTTTAGATTTGAAAAGGTATCAAAACCCCCTAAATCCAACGATTTATGCGGGATCGGTGCATGTAGTGCAGTTAATCCAACAGAGAATCATACCTAATGAAAAGACATGTGGATGACTGTAAAATAACAGAAAAGTATTGATAAACTGAATTAAATTTGATAGGATACACATAAATATAAAAATTACTAAAAAAAGAAAGGGTCATTGCAAAATTAGAATAACATATAAAGTAAGTTGATAAATGTGAAATCATACTTCTTGTTTATAATAAAATAATACAACACAAAATATGATAATAAATTAGATATAAGAAATAAAATTAAAAAGTACAAATAATTTTAATATCAGCTCTCTTTAATTGGTCCTTTGAATTAGTGATTGATGTGTATAGTACAAAGATCATTATCTATTTATATATATATATATATATATTAACAAAATTCAATACAATATTTAACATAATGTTATACAATGGAAATTTTTACATTACAGTTACCGTATAATTTATACAGTATATATTTCAATATATATTATTGATTTACAAAATACATTAACTACAATGATTATACTCTTGTACCATACAGTCACTTTCCTAAGTTATTAAAAAAGGAGTAGCTTTCTAACGGTTTACTATCGCGAGATAATTATTTTTTATCAATAATAAAAAGGAAAGAAGAAATTGCTTTCCAGCCAAAATTAAACATCTAGAAAAACTTAATGAAACTCAATGTTATCAATGGTAAGCTTCAGAATAACAGAAAATATATCTTACCATAACTAATTAAAAGATGTTCCTGCGACTTTTGACTTGGCTTTGTAAAAGGCCAAGGTTTTTGTGGCGGCAAAAGCGACCACTGCCCGGGAAAAAGTGATAGCGCCAGCCAATCATACTTAAAATTGAAACTTTCAAATACATTGATTTGGGAAGCCTTGATACGGTCAATAATGTAAGCAAGTACAATTCATTGTTAGAAATTATAATTTTCACAAATGATTCTTGAATCTTAAAACTTCACAATTTTTACACATAATTATATTAAGTGTAGGATAACTTCATTTATACCAGCTATTATTTTCTTTTTTATATTAATAATCAAGAATGATTTTGTTCTAATAAAGCAAGATTTCTCTTTGATTTCATTTTATCAGTGAATTTTGACTTGATTGTAACTTTGAAATAATTCATTTATATCATAATTATCTATATTATTAATTAGCAGTGGCAAAGGGTGGGTTGGGTTGATTATGGGTTGGGTTCAAAATGGGTTGGGCTCAAAATAGGTTTATATTTATAAATTGAAAATTGGTTTGGTTGGGTTGGATTGGGTCGGATTTGAACATATCCAATACAAAAAAGAAAAAAAAGATATAAACTTTTTACTAAATACATTGTTATATAATTTTATTAAACTATAATATTTTTATCTTTATTCGATGTATGTTAATTAATTATTATCAAATCCTTATTAATCACGTAAAATCAAATCAAATTATGTAAATGCATAATTTACTTATTATTTTATAACATTTACATTTTTTCCTTTAATACAAAATAACAATCTTGCTCAATGAATAAAACATAACTATTTAAAATATTTTAAATTTTTAGTACAAAATTTTACATTGTACCCAACAAAATGTTTACTACACTATTCGTATTTGTTTTTTATTTTTTACTTTTTATATTTAGTCAATGTTTGCAAAAGTATTACTTATTTTATTTTTATTTTTTACAATCTAGTTCATTATTGTTTATCACAATGATTAAATTCAAATTCGATTCGACATAAAAGTATTACTATCAATTTAAAATAATTAAAATATGCATATATCTTCAAAAATATGTCTTTTTTAAGAATAAAAAATATAAAACATTTAAATTTAAATTCTTATATCCACCTAAATTATTATTTTTAAATAAAATACTCAAAAAAATTGAAATATAGTTAACTTTTTAATTTTTGAAAATATTATAACTAAAAATGAAAATAAAGTCGGGGCCCTTTCTTCATGTGGAGGCAAAGGAAATGAAATGAACGACCGCAATTTGTCCTCTCAAATACTATCACTACATGATAAATTTATTGTGTTTTCATATTTGTATTTTGATAGTTCGTAAAAATTAAAAAAATAAAAAGGAAAAAAAATTATTTATTTTCATATTTCAAGTTTGAATATAATATGAGGACTATAAAATTAACTAACTAAATTTTTTTATAAAAAATTGGAGTTTATAAACGAAATAATGATATCATCAAATTTTAGATCATAATCTCAAGTAAAAAGTTACTTGATTGATTCATTCGAATTAAGTTAATAAATTAATATTTTAAAATTAAACAAGGTGGAGAAATGGTAAATGATTAATCGGTAATATATAATTTATCTAATTTTCAATTCATTTATTTTTTTTCATTTTTAGAATGTTATAGAAATAAAAATAAAATGGATTATGATCTTAGAAGATGAAAAAATAGAATGATGCTTTTGGGGCTGAAATTGAGTTGAATTATGTAGAAACCATATTCAACCCATTTTAAACTTATTTACATTTAAAACCCATTTTAATCTACTAAAACCAAACCCAATCCAAACCCAATCAAATTATTTTAAATCCAACCTAACCTAAAGTAAATTAGATTGGAATCATGGGATTGGAACCAATTTGCCCCATGTTGCATAGATGTTACAATCTGCTGGAGGTGCCTTCTGAGTTAGGACAGAGTCCAACGTTGCAGATGATTGAGGTAGAAATGGTCAGAAATCACTGGCGAAATCTGCTGTAGAAAACCAACAGGAACAATGGGACATGGGAAATGGAGAACTTAGGGTCATCATCAGGGATGTTCACTGATGTATGGGGACAACACATGCAAGAGCTCACGGCTCCTAAATACTATACTCTTTGTCTGAACTTAATGTCGATATTGGCTGTGTGTGAAGTTAATGTCAATGACTATTTGTAGCAGATTTTATTGATTACAAGCCAATACTTTCTGCATGTGTGTTGAAATTTGAGTGGCATCCTCGCCATCAAACAGAATTACATTTGTTGGAGTGTGCATAAAGGTAAATGAAGTGAAAGAATCTTGAAGTTATTAATCATCTAGCATGGATAATTGGAGATTATGTAATGTAAACTTGATCACTTGTTAACTACGAGGATATTTGGCTAAATTTAGAGGATGCTTGCTGGAGCTTATAAATTTCTTAAAACATCATACAATATGTCTGAAAGCTTATAAAAAAATTCATAAAGTATTTGATAAAATCTATAAAAAAACATTTTATACACTTCAAAGATAAGAGGTAGAGTTTTCTAAGCTCTACTAGAAAAGTTGAAGAGTTTTTAATATATTTTTGAAATCATAGCAAATTTATTGAATTTTAACCATGTTAATTATAAAATTATCGTTATCAACATCGTATAAGTTTTAACATCTTGTTTTATCCAAACATTTTAAGAGCTTAATTTTAAAATAAAATTTTGTGTTAAATATTTTTATAAACTCCTAGGTGCGATAAAATCTTTTCAGAGATCATATAATGTTGGATTTTATTTTCAAAATGAGTTCTTGAAGTGTCTTCAATAACATAAGTTGATGGAATTCGTAATTTTATAACTAATATGATTAGAATTAAAGTAGTTTGTTAAAATTTTAAAAATAAATTAGAAACTTCTTATATTTTTGAAAAAGAAAAAAATATTATCAACTTCTATTTTTAGAGTTTATATGCTCATTTAAAAAACCAAAAAAAATACCAAATAATTTATAGTATCTTATTAACTTTCAAATATTTTATAAATACATCTAGAATTTTATAAACTTATTGAAACGCCTTCTTAATTCATATATCTTATGAATGATGCGATCCTCGTAACTAAAAGAACTATGTGTGCTTAACTGCCATGAAAAATCACTGTAATGTTAAAGAAATCGTTAGTAAGCAGAGATAGTCACTGTCGCTTGTACTTACATTGTCAATAGGTTAATTAATTTAATAGCATTACTCTCACATTTATATGTATAATATTTAAAATTTTAATTTTAATAAATTTTTGGTATGCATGTGTGTTAATACAAAAAAACATCATGCTGTTTGTACACTCTCATTTTGAACATAAAGGACTGAATAAAAAAAATGAAAATCATGCATAATAATATCAATGAGAAAAATAAGAAATCCAATGACACAAAAATTAAAAAAAAAAAAAACAAGAATCTAAACTTCTAAAAAAAATTAAAAAGTAAGTGTAAAAATATTAATAAATGAAGCTATTTATAGATATTTTGATAAAATAATATTTTGAAACTTATAAAATATTAAGAATTTTAATTTTATAAGTAATATAATGAACACTAAAGAGGAATTTAAAAATAATTTAGGAACTCATTTTATTTCCTTAAAAGAATTTATAAAATTCTTACATTTTGTTTTAGGAGCTTATAAATTTATTCCTATATATTTTACCCAATACTTTGTGATATTTTATGAACTTTTAAGCATCTCATAGAATATTTTAATTAGCTTATAACCTCACCTGCACCATCTATCATATATTCTTGCGTTTGTCAAAGAAAATTTATTTGTTTAAATATTTCTTTCTAATGTTATAGGATTGAAAAAATTAAAAAGATATTTCTAATAAGTAATTAAATTTTACATTAAAAAAATTAAAAATTCCTCAGTATTTTCACTTCATTTCTCTCATTTTTTTTCTTTTTAAATTTCTTTCTCTCGATTTTTTTTTCTTCTTAGGTCATGATTTTACCTTTTCTTTTAAGGTGTCAATAAGGAGAATCTCATATGGAGGGAGTGGCCAATAGGCACACAATTATGGGATGAATAATAGAGGACAGAGAATTAAGAGTTTCATGTGAGATGGGATAAATAATAGAGAAGAGAGAATTCAGAGCTTAATAAGATTACATTTCTTTAAATTGAGTTAGAATAAAATTTTTATACCGACTCTGTTTTAAGGGCTCATTTTCAAAAGTATGTTATGAATGTACTCCTTCATATATATAAATATTCCCAAGGGGCATACTAGTAACTTAATATATTAATTACTTCATTATTCTTTTAATAATTCAATTAAGAGGAATACGGTCAATCAATGACTTTCATTTAGGTATAAGAGAAGAAGAAAACATAAAGGAAAAGTTTTTGTAATTATGAAAGGTAAAAAGAAGGAATTGATAACTTAATTAGAAAAAAGGGTGGGAGTTTGGGGGGGTGGGGGGTGTACTTCTAACCCTTCTTTCAATTATTTGGAAGATCTTATTGCATTGGACAACATGGACTTGGTCATTGGGTTACATCTTCCCAAATTTGGAGAAAATCACGTTCTCACAAAAGTTGCCAAAATTAATTTACTTCTTTGAGAAAATGAAATTGTCATATATACATACATTGTTGTCAATTCAAAAAACCTTTTTATGGATTAAGTATAAAACTATCAAATTATAAGTACATTAAATTGATGTAGTTATATCATATTATTACAATAGAGAAGTTAATATCAATGTAAGTACATATTTTCCTTACAAGCCCACTTTGGCAGCATCAAATGCCTCTTGCCAGAAAACTATTTTGGCAAACTATGTAAGAAAACTTGGACAATTCTCTGGCTGATACTTCACTCAATATTTCATTGATAGCAAACAGATCCTTCAAGGGAGCATTTAAACAACAATGCAAGCCTTGTTTCAGGTAAATTGCCCAACAATTCAAGTTGGAAATACTAAAGAAAATTTGCTACAAAATCTTCCAAGTAATGTGTTTGTTCAGTTAAATAAAGAAATATTTACATGTAGGTCTCTTTCTGAAATAACTTTACAGTAGTAAAACTTCTGATGATCACAGGAGAAGATGTTGTCTTTTGCAAAATATTTAGTGGGGAGAATTTCTTTCCTAACGCTAAAATCCAAGCCAACTATTAGTTTTGCTTTTGCGTAAAGCTTAGCAAACCAAATAGTAGGTGGGCTGGGGGGGTGGGGTTTAGGCCTTACATACCCCTCATCTCATGCAACCAAATCTTCTTCTTGGCTTAAAAATGGTGGATTTCTATGCCTTTAAGTCTGTCAATTAGCCTTCTAGTCACCATCAGTATTTTGCTTTTAAGGTTTGGGTACAGCCCATTTCAGACATCCTCTTCACCTAATACATGTCCTAATTAAGAATCTGCATTAGTTTTTGCGTGTCAAGAGCCAAATATAAATACCCCACAGAATCTGCCAACCTCCATCATTCTCTCTTTTACTGAAGAACAAACATAGGGAAAGATTTTCACCGCGGAAAAAGGAAAATGATTAGCCACAATAGAATTTCTTCAGGTCTATGTTTTTGTATAGTCCTCGCATTTCTTTCTTTCATCTCTCTTCCTGTTGATGCAGCCGTTAAAAGATATCAGTTTGATGTGAGTTTGTCCAATGCTAGCTTGTTACATATGTACTCTGGTCAGAGCTGCTCTTTTTCTGTAATGTAATTACGTGTACAATGTTTGCAGATACAAGTGAAGAATGTGAGCAGATTGTGCCATGCAAAACCTATCGTGACAGTTAATGGGATGTATCCAGGGCCAACAATCTATGTTAGAGAGGGAGACAGGGTTCTTGTCAATGTGACCAACTATGCCCAGTATAACATGTCCATTCACTGGTATATATGACTAATACTACATTGTTTTGTGAACTTCGTTGCAAAAATGACTGAAAAAATTATTGTTCTAGGCATGGATTAAAGCAATATCGAAACGGCTGGGCAGACGGACCGGCTTATATAACTCAGTGTCCAATCAAGACAGGGACTAGCTATGTGTATGATTTCAATGTAACAGGACAAAGAGGCACATTATGGTGGCATGCACATATTCTTTGGCTAAGGGCCACAGTTTATGGTGCATTAGTCATCTTGCCTAAACAACGGACTCCTTTTCCCTTCCCTCAGCCAGATAGAGAGGAACTGATCTTGTTAGGAGAATGGTGGAATGCAGATGTTGAGGCTGTGGAGAGTCAAGGGAATCAGTTGGGATTGCCACCAAACATGTCCGATGCACATACCATCAATGGAAAACCGGGGCCATTGTTTCCATGCTTTGAGAAACGTAAGAATTCTGATACACGTTGAATTACTCTACTCAAATTACTGAGGCCGTTTCGTCTGAATCTCTGGTTTTTTTAATCTTGTGATCTTTATCAGATACATTTGCGATGGAAGTTGAACAAGGGAAGACCTATCTCTTACGGCTCATCAATTCTGCTCTCAATGATGAACTGTTTTTCGCCATTGCTGGCCACAACATGACGGTGGTGGAGATTGATGCAGTCTACACGAAGCCATTTTCAACTCAAGCTCTGCTCATTGCACCCGGCCAGACGACAAACGTTCTAGTCCGAGCCAATCAAATCCCGGGAAGATACTTCATGGCTACAAGGCCTTTTATTGATGTCCCTATTCCCATAGACAACAAAACTGCCACAGCCATATTGCAGTATAAGGGCATCCCCAACACTGTTATCCCCACACTTCCCAACTTGCCTGCACCTAATGATTCAGCATTTGCCTTAAGCTTTGAAGAGAAGCTAAGGAGTCTAAACTCTCCACAGTATCGCGCAAATGTCCCCTTAAAAGTTGATAGAAAACTCTTCTACACTATTGGCCTGGGAAGGAATTCTTGTCCCACTTGCACAAATGGCACCCGGCTAACGGCTTCTCTGAACAACATCTCCTTTGTGATGCCCCAAGTGGGGCTCCTCCAGGCACATTATTTCAACATGAAAGGGGTTTACACTACTGATTTTCCTGATAAGCCTCCGACTCGTTTTAACTACACCGGTGCACCACTGACGGCCAATCTTGGGACTTCCAGGGGGACGAGGCTTAGCAGAGTCCCCTTCAATTCAACAGTTGAATTGGTGCTGCAAGACACGAACTTGCTAACGGTTGAGTCCCATCCGTTCCATCTCCACGGCTACAACTTCTTTGTCGTTGGAACGGGCATTGGTAACTTTGATCCTGCAAAGGATCCAACCAAGTATAACTTAGTTGATCCCCCTGAGAGAAATACTGTAGGTGTTCCCACAGGTGGCTGGACCGCCATTCGCTTCAGAGCTGACAATCCAGGTATGTTATCTGATTTATTTTCTCATAAAATATATAGTTGATTGATTCGGAGTTGTTGCTCGCTGTCTCGAGTCGATCTGTTTTTCTGCTCCAATGAATGGGATGGTTAAGGTCAACGGGTCAAACCTGAAAAGAAACAAGGTCACTTTCCATAAAGCCGTTATCCGATTGATTTTCTTACAAAACATAAAGACATTAATTAAGAATCACTTAGAGATCATCTCAAGTCAATCTATATTATTACATGGGTATGACAGTCAATGCCAACGAATTGGAACAGTCTTAAATTTGAAAAAAGAAACTATATTAGTTATTGAAAAATTCTATCAAAAATCCTCTTAAATTTAAATAAAGATTGGTCAAATAATAATAGGCATAATGTACTAGGATGACAATAAATGAATAAAACTTACAACCACATGGTTTGAGGTTTTTGTAAGGTTCTATTGATGTCAACTTGTACATTCAACTCTAGGTAGGGTAGAGTTGTCCACATATGTCCTAATCAGATGATTCTTATTCTGAACATGGTTAAGTGTTGGGTCAGTTTGAATCTGACTTAGATAAAAAGACGTGAATCTTGAAGTATTTTGGTATTTTTAATATAGTGCAGACACAGTTTTGATATATAATATTCTTTTTTCATGTCAATTATGATTGTTGATTGACATTAATTTTGTTATGTGAAAATCTATGGCAGGGGTGTGGTTTTTTCACTGTCATTTGGAGCTCCACACAGGGTGGGGTCTGAAAACAGCATTTGTAGTAGAAGATGGACCAGGGCCCGATCAGAAAGTCCTCCCTCCACCAAATGATCTCCCACCTTGCTAGTTATATGTTGAGTTTGGTTACTTAATTCCAAAAGAGTTCCTTTTGGGGGCTTGTAAATGTACATACAATTAACAATGGCTCAGTGCAAGAATGAGGCACAGAGATACCTGATTTGGAGAGAAACGTGATTGCATTTGTTGTAAACTCATTATTATTATGTCCCAACAAGCGAACATGGATACTTGTTTTT
The DNA here is from genome assembly GCA_014898725.1 of Jacaranda copaia. Classification (NCBI taxonomy): domain Eukaryota; kingdom Viridiplantae; phylum Streptophyta; class Magnoliopsida; order Lamiales; family Bignoniaceae; genus Jacaranda; species Jacaranda copaia. Next base: position 703,838 of record JACGDI010005305.1, read on the forward strand.
CTTCTGTATCATTATCATGTTTTTCAAATCTGAAAATGGACACAGTATCTGCATTTAGTGCCCAACAAACTAAAATTTTAATGTACTTGCAAACCTCAATTATGACTGGTAGGGAAGAATCAGACAACTTTAGTGTAACATTTACATTGCAACTCAACGGGCATCTGATGATAGGAACTACAAATTTTAAGAAAAGGAAGTTTTGAAGTGCTCTGAATTGCCTTGATGGATTCATTTTTTACAAATGTCATATCAAAAGTGATCCATTTATTGACCCTTCATGGGGCAAGTCCCTTCATTGATCAATAATCAATTTTATGCTTACAAGGAGAGTGATAATTTACGCATGGTACGGATTGCTGGTCATATTCCGTTTGGTTTGTCCACTGACAGTTGAAAGCAAGTTTGATGGATGTGTCCATCAAAATCACAAGTACAGTACTAAATTACCTTCATTAAAAATTAAGATGATTAAAAATAACGCACTATTTTACAATAATATAATTATTTAAATTCAATATTACAATTGTAATTATACTTGAAAGGAAGTGTGATTGGTGTGCACATTAGAATCATAAATACAATAGCAAATTAAATTCATTAAAAATTGAAATCACCTTAATAAATATATCATTTTGCAGTAATACAATTCTCTAGACTCGTATTTATAACTATACTCATTCCTCATTTATTTTCATCATTCAATAACAATTGAAGATGAGAATTTTTGATATTTTCTCTTATCTACAAACTTTGAGCATAATTGTTTCCCATCTTCATAATTAATCACATTTATAACACACCATTGACATAATAGTAGATTCATATAATTGTATTATTTTGCTAAATTTGGAGCATACATACATATTACCTCAAATAGAGGATGACCTTTATCCATCTATATTTGTGACCATACAAATAAAAGGAAAAATAGCTCATAATTATTTACTTTTTTTACTCTTTTTGTATTGACAAGATGCAATATAATTCTAGGTGGCAATTTAATAAACTTATAATAAAACAATTCTACACCAAGTAAATTACTAGGTATATAATCCCACTATAGTTCTCCATTTCTAATAATGTAATCATAAAATTATAATTTATTTATTTGTACATATTGTATTTCTTAAAGAATATGAACAATAGTACCAATTCTATGCAAAGAATTCAACTTTTTGTCCCTTATATTATTTTTGGTGGCCCACGTTACAAATAGCCAAATTCATGAACAGACAAAATCGTACGATCAGACAAAGCAAAAAGTTAATGAGGAAAAATGAAAATAGTACCGAAAGAATATCCGAATTTCTCACTGAGGCATAAACGTTTCACTTCGATTCTGCCCAGAAAATCAAGAACCTCTGGAAGCGAAGATGGTGGCAGTACCGATGACATGGTCTTTCTCTCCACAATCTCCGCCGCTAAACCTCGCCGAGTCAGCCGGTGAGTTCACATCCGATCCTTAATGGGGTGGTTGACTCTGCAATTATATTGAAAAAAGGGAGAGAAAAAAGAAGGGTCATTAACTTCGATTTGACATGCAGATTTTCTGGTGTGGCAATGGCGTCTGCAAGCGCAAATGTTGAAAACGTGAAAGTTACTCAGGGTTTGGGTAATTTGCCAAAGGTTGTTTTGACTTCTGTTCATGGCAGGTATATTATCGGCTTCTACCTTCAACTTTTTCGGGTTTGCTATTGCTTCTTTCTTAGAGTGAAAGGTATTGGTTTGATTGAATTGTCAATCTTGGATTGGTAAATGTGGGTAATTGAAGTATAAGGTAGCGTTTGAAGAAGATTGCTATTTCCTCATTTTATGCTAACTGGTTGGTGTTTGGTTTTTCGTTCCATACCCGAAAAGATTGTGGTTTCAAGCATAACATTTGTATTAATTTCAGAATATAGATCGGTTGCCCTGAAGAAGTGAAGATTGTGTGACAAATGTTGGTAGAATTTAGACCATCAGAAGTAGAAAGATGAAAAGTATTGTCAAAGATTTACTCTGGATGTTGAATTTAAAAATGGAAGTACTGCTTATTATCTAATTATATGCTAGGGTAATTTAATTTTATATAATTTGAAAAGTTTTTCTTTTAAAAGTTACCGGCTTTGTTTCCTGGTTAACTTCCTGAAAAACTTGGTCTTTGTTTATGCATGCCATATACCATCACTGTTTTGCTTTTTGCTGGAAAACTTGTTTCTTGATAGCAGTTGTAAAGTAAACACAACAGGTGGTGACTGAAATAATTCTTCCCAACCAAAGAACTCATTTTTAAAGTTGCTCATTCGACAAATATAGTATTTACTCTAATAGGACCTACTTCGGTGTTGATCACTTCCGAAAGAAAGTGGAGTTGAAATGTATTGCATTCTATGTTTTAGTAAAGTTGTTCTTTCTGTTTGATGTATTTTACTTGATGAGGAGGGATGGAGGGTTTCCATGATATTTATTCAGCAGTAGTTTTCTATCTAAACTTCTGGAAACCTGCTAACTAGAGCACTTAAATACTTGCTTCAATTATAATTGAGATAGACACAATTTCCATTGTAGTTTCAGCATGAAAATGATAATTTGAGTAATTCAATTGACTAGCCATCTTAGTTTTTTTGCTTCCATTAACTAGCCATTGAATTCATCCAGTAACAATGTAAAGAACTAAGTCCTGCAATATATCACAATAATATCTCACTGCACCATTTTATGTCCTTTATAGTTGAGAAATTGATATTTGAGTGTACTTGTAATTTGAAGATGTACATGGTTCTATCTTGTAGAGTATGCGAGCTGTAATTTGAATGCTATTATTTTTCAGTGAGGCGGACCTATACCTATATGGAGGTTGTGTCACATCCTGGAAAGTAGCGAGTAAGGACCTCCTTTTTGTAAGGCCAGATGCTGTATTCACTGGGCAGAAGCCCATCAGGTAATCCCACCTGTTTTCACCAAGTACTCAAAAAAGTTAAAATTCTGCAAAATAAAATTTCCTGCTCTGAAATTAATTTCACCATTAATTTGCTCTTTCATTCTGACCAGGGGCCTTTCTCAAGCATTCTTTTGTTTTTTCATCGGACTCAATTTGAGTTTATGTAGTTAATACTGTATTCATTTTTAAGCTTAAATTTGAGAATATATAGTTAAAATTGTGCTTTTGTTCTCAACCCCTTTTTTGAAATAGTGGAGGAATACCACATTGTTTTCCCCAGTTTGGACCTGGCGCAATACAGCAGGTAAATCTCTCCACTTGGCAGCAACATTTGATTAAGTGATTTCTTTTCACTGCTGAATATGTCTTGGTGGATCTGCTGCTATGTAAATTGTGTATAACTTAAAAAAATTTATTGAAGCTCTGATCTATTAGCATTAATCCTGTTCTTGAGCCAATAGCTGTTGGGAGTTTAAAACTTGATATATTATTTCCTCCTGCCAAATAGATTTATCATACTTGATGTATATCAAACGTTTCAATTTTTTGAACTCTAACTTAAGGATGCTTGCATGATTCACAGCATGGATTTGCAAGAAATATGGACTGGTCCATTGTTAGTTCTGAAAATGTGGAAGGAAATCCTACGATTACCCTGGAGCTAAAAGATGGTCCATACACCCGTACTATGTGGGATTACAGTTTTCAAGCTCTATACAAGGTTAGTAAGTCATATTTCATAGTGCTAAATTAGTCATTCATGTATCTGTCAATTGTCTGTGCTCTACCTTACTGCGACAAATTTTATCCTTTTTTTTTTTAACAACTCCCACTCCACTTCATCTCATTTGTATTTCTCTGGTCATTCTTTTTACAGGTTACTCTAGACAGAAATACCCTCTCAACAGAGCTAAAAGTAACGAATACTGATGGAAAACTATTTTCATTTACTACTGCCCTCCATACATACTTTCGTGTAAGCATTATCCTATATTATCATTATTTTGGAGATTGGTTATATAGTAATTTCTGGAATACCAGAAGAGCGCGGAAGAAAATGAAGTAAACTTGTTTTGGCGTTTTATGATTCCAAGATAGAAATGGTTCCTCAGTATCGTTGAAGACCTGTAAAATAACAGTACTGTAACTGGGGGTGTATACTTCTGTAATTCTTATCTATTCTAGATTTTGTAAAATTATGTGTTATTAGGTTAAATCTTTTAAGCAAATTTGTTTAACATCTTATTTGCAGGCTTCGGTGTCTGGGGCATCTGTTAGAGGTTTAAAAGGCTGCAAAACATTGAACAAAGACCCCGATCCTAAAAATCCAATGGAGGGTAACGAGGAAAGGTTTGTATCAATATTACGGAAATAACCACTTTGTAGTGTTTGAGCATCCAAATACTTTTGAGTAATTTTCTCTGACCTGTACTTTCTTGACCCAGGGATGTCGTCACGTTTCCTGGATTTGTAGATTGCATTTATCTTGACGCTCCTGGGGAGCTACAGCTGGACAATGGTTTGGGTGATGTGATTACCATCAAGAATACGAAGTAACCAAGATGTTTTGTCTGACTATTATTGTTTGTTCCATGTTTATGATTGTGCCATCTTTATTGTCTATTTGTATTCTCTTGCTGCAGTTGGTCAGATGCTGTTTTGTGGAACCCCTATCTGACAATGGAATCATGTTATAAAGAGTTTGTGTGCGTTGAAAATGCCAAGGTACAAAAGCCCTCAGTTTTATGTTTCACTCTCCCCTGCTTTTGTTAGAACTCTCTATGCTTTGCTACATATTAATCTATACTCAGTGGACAAATATTTTTCTCCTTTCCATGCCTCAGATTGGACAGGTTCTGCTAGAGCCTAACAAATCTTGGACTGCAGTGCAACATTTAAGCCTGGCTTGAATTGCAGCTGAGATGACTTCGCAGTTTTCTTTTATTTCCTCCTTCCAAATCATGGTTAGGCTGCCAGCAGCAAGGGAAATAGACCATGCTTCTATAGTTGCATCATGTATAATTTGTATCCCTTCAATAAATTATTTTTTACACATTTAGACCTCTGTCTATGAATAAATGATTTTTTCCTCGATGCTAGAGTCACCCAATACAAGCTCTCTGAGATCATTGTTTCTGCAGAAATGCATCATCAAATGAACAAATTGTTACTTCAAATCTGTCTGCAAATTTGAATTTCTTTGAAAAACCCAAAACTTTACACAAGTGCAGTTAAGACAAGAAACGAAAAGCATGTGTATTAGTGGTTTCCACTAACGTTGCAAAAGTTCCTAAAACCCAGAACAAAGCAAACAAAATGACAGAGATTGTCTTTAATTTGTCAGCATTGCAACTATGCAGACTAATACTATGATAAATCCTACAGCCCACACCCAACATATCCACTTTTTGCTCTCCTTCTTCATCTGCTTTGCATAGAAGAGACTGTTGGTTCCACCACTGATAAAGCTACCTGCATTGGCAACATTATGCTCAATGTCATCAATCTGTTCCCCTTGAGTCTCTATCATAACAGCCATATCAAGAAACACCTGATGAAGCTTATTCAAACTCCTCCAAATATCCATCACAGCCTCATGCCTTTCTTTGTTCTCCAAATTCATATCTGGCCTCCCTTCAAATATAACAACCTTCCCATTTCCTGAAACAAGATTCTCAATCACTTCTTCACTTGGGTGCTCCCCTGTTGAATTATAGTACCTCCTTCTAAGGCCCTCTTTGTAATCTGACATAATCTTTTCTCTTAAAGTTTGGAAGCCATTCATAATGTCTTTGAGCTTGGTTCTCAGTCCATTAGTAGTTGAAATCCTTGTTCTATCAACAGCACTGCCTTCTGCATATCTCATAGACAACCTCCGGTTGGCTATGTTGGATTGGTCAAGGACTTCAAGTCTTGCCTTGACTATCTTGGCTTTTCTTAGTACAGCAACCATGTCTGAATCCATTCTATCCCTTAGCCCATGAAGGATTTTGGCGCTGTAAGTGGACTTAGTCTCCTCATTCAAACTTTGAAGATCAAGCAAGAGATCAGTGATCTCTTTCATATCTTCCTTGATTACTTCAACTTCTTGGAAGAACTGAGAAAGATTGTCTTCATCTGTGTGGCTGACTTCCCCCATCTCTAAGTCCCTCTCTTCTTCAAGATCCAAGTGGGCTTTCTTCTTCAACTCCATATAACTTAAAAATGACTCCGTCATAAGATCATTCATCTTGACAACAATTTTGCTCAAGACCCTATCTAAAATCAATCAAGAAATGATATAAGACAAGATTAATCAAACATATCTGTCTATCTATTCTCTGATTACATGCAAGAAAAGACGATCAAGAAGGAAAATTGGCATACCTTTCTCAAAACTCAAAAAAAGAAAGATTGCTCTCTTGGAATCAAAATGAACGGTCAGACCTGAATCAAAATATATGAGAATTCAAGAATTTACACACCCACACCCACACACACAAAGAAAGGAGAAACACAAATAAAGGGGTTCAAGAAAAAATTTTCAATGATTACGATGACTAATTAAATCTGATGAAACTGAAGTTCGATGATCAAACCTATGAGAAGTCAATGGCTCAATCACCCTTTCTTCTCTTCTTGTTCTTGTTCTTGTTCTTCCCTCTTTCTTAGTGTGGGTCTTTGTGAGAGGGTGCAGTGAGGAAGAATGGAGGAAAATGGTCACAATGATCAAAATTTTGTGAAGAAAGAAAATTTTTGGGGAATTAACGGGGAAGAATTGTGACCGGTGCAGTTTTAAATATTTGAATTTCTTCCTCATAGCCGTTTGGAGTATGAAACCCCGCTAAGGTCGGTTAAATCAGTTAGTTGTGGCACGACGTCGTTATTAGATATTAAATTAATTGACAATTTTTTTTTGCACTGAAAACCAATTTTTTGTATTTTCTATTATATGAATAATTGTGGGGGAAAAAAAAGAAAATTTTTCCAAGCAAAAAATTAGGAATCTCCTTTTTTTTTTTTCAGTTCAACAAAAATATTTGGGATTTGCATAAATTTTGATTCGTCGAAGTGTAGTTATGGCAATGATTTTTTATTGTCAAAAAAATAAAGTGGAAAATTAGCAATTGCTCCCAAAAGAAAACCAAAAAATAGTGGAGATTAATATTTGTAAATCAGTCTTTTCAAAAAATAAAAACAAAGTTGGAAAGAATTTTAACCTAAGAAATTTTCAAAAATCAACTCTAATATCCTTTGTGGGGGGTTGAAAGTTTTATAGTCAATTACAAATTAATAGTTTTAAAATTATAATATCATCAATATGTTTTGAGACACAATAAAGCTTATCTTATAAAACCAAATCACCATACAAGAGTGCTTTGTCATTGGATGTAAGAACTTCTATTTCCGAAAAAAAAAAATTGATTAGAATACAAAAGTTTCAAATAATTCCAAAATTCTAAGAATTACAAATCCAACATCATAATAAAAAAATACCGCAGAATTATTACGGCAAATTTAAAGTCCATATTAACTTGAAATTATATAAACAATTTTAATTTATATATTTTTGTAGACTTAAAGTCTTAGTCCTCAAATGTTAATCACGCTAAACCCTTACGCTTTGTAAGTGACATCATATTTTTATTAGCCACCCATTGAAATATCGCCATGGGAACGTCTTATTTTATTGGAAATTTTGCAAATGATCAAAAAGACAAAGTGACAGTGTGTAGTTTAATTACAAACAATTCTCTTTCAGAGTACTTGTTTACATGGACAATTTCATCCAAGATATACATTCCATTAGGTTATACCTTCTCCTATGATCCCAAGAAAAGAATTCATACAGTACCATTTGGCCACGGTAGGCACTAAAGCTGGCTTTCCACGTGCACCTTCCTGAGCTTCTCAGCTTCAAGTTTCCTTAACGCTGTTGAACTCAATTTGTCTCCACTAGATTCTTCAGGGACTAAATCAACTACTTCAATCTGCAGAAGATTTCATGTCGTAAGTTTTTGTGTTCAGGATAGGACAACATAGTAGTTTGTGCAGATTGGATAACTAGAAACCTTTAACTGAGAAAGACCTCTCTCAGCCCTCTTCTTGTTGACAGATAGTCCTCCAGGATATGTTTCCTTACTGTCACACAAGCAGCTTGAGTTAGCAGCTCCATAACGTCTGAAAGATTCTAATGGATAAATTTATCAAAATATTTGAACTTAGGAATACAGACTGATATGTGTGCCTGTTTATGTATATACATGTTTTCACATCAAGGTAAGAAGTGCAAGGCCTCCAATATGTGCTCGTGTATGCATCAACGCTGTTTATTACATTCTAGACAGATTCACATGCTTTAAAAATGTGCAATATGACTAAGGATTAATGATTCTTTGTAATAAAAAGTTATTACGAGTGATAATGGTAAGCAGCAAGAGTCTCTTCTGTTGAAAATACAGGCTGCTATGTGCCTTGTCCGATGCAACAATAAAGTAAAATAGTTGACAGGTTAACTTTTTTCATTGCTGTTCATCATTCTCAGCAATGAGGGTATCACATTAGAAAAGTTAAAACCTTTGGTATTTGATATGCTAATGATTTTAGGCTCAATGTACCTTAGAAGGTAAAAATTCTATCCAACAGACATGTTCTCTCAGCAGTAATATTGATATAAACTGATAACAATTACCAGAATTACGATAGGAGGAGAATCAACACCCATGAGATGGTAATAATTTCTTTACGATCTTTATTATCATAACTGCTGCCCCTAATAGTGCTAAAATGATTTATGTTACTTTTAACCTTTAGAAATATCCATTCTGTAACTTCTATGGATTTATGAAATCAAAACAGTTTCAAAAGTATTTTTCCTTTTCTTTGTCAACATCATAATGCATTATGCTATTACTCAGTCAGCAATTTATTTATTCCACGGCATTCCCAAATTTTTAAGTGTATAAAGAAAGCATCATAGGGCTCTCTAGGAAAATTTATAACTTCAACTTTAGCATATTCGTAGTACTAACCAAAATAAATTCATAGATGATAGTTTCATATTCTAAACCCACAATAATGCAACATAGAGAGCAAAGAACAAAGGCATCAATATGAAAAAGGAAGTGGTTTTGTATTTTAATAGAAATCAAAGAAAAGAAACAGTATTGCAAAAAATACAATTCCCATAAAATGAATGGACCTGACAACGATAGCCTCCAATTTATCATCAACTATCGATGGACCATAAGGATCCACAATTGGTTCTACTTGCACAACCAGCTCCGGTTTAACAGACTGAAGAGAAAAATGCCAGGGGAAAAAAGTAAGATTTATCTTCACGATAATACAAGATGAAAATTCAGAAGTTTGAAATTAGACGAAGATAATAAGAGGTTGTGGCCCTGAAGGCCTTTGAATAGATCAACAAGCATACCCTGGTTATGGTGTATATATCAGAATTTTGCCTTCATGAATAGAAAGCTATATACTTTCTAATACAACTAGATGGAAAACCATCAAATCTTAATACGTAGATCAAATAAAGCATAAGCCACTCAACCCAGTATCTCAAATTCCTAGAGAAGAAAACTCTTCAGTCTAGACTCAATGATAGATGACACCAGCCATGTCAATTGAAAATAGAAAAGAAAACAGGAAGCATCGTCTTCACATGTAACAAGTACCTTAATGTAATCTTCAACATTTTTCTTTCTTTGTTCAATTGACTCTATCAGTTCAGAATACTGCAAAAAAAGTTCAAATACATCACAACATTTCCAATTTTCTACAGGAATGAAAGATCAAAGATGAGATACACGAGAATAGTACAACATATTGGAGATAACATTGTATAAGAAATGAACATGGTCCCAATCGGTGCATGTTATGTGACAATGTCTTTGAAAGTTCCCCTTCAAATCTTGCATATGGAACTTGAAGACAGCCATCTAATCTAGGGCCTGGAAGTACTGGGGCAACAGGACCTATAGAATTGATCAATATCTCGAAGGTGGATTTTTAGAAGGATTACAGGAATATGAATTTTCGACAGCTTACTCAACAGGTAGGCATCAAGTCAGAAGCATGTGCCTTATTGAATGCAGACTTTCATCAACAGACTCATCTATTTCCTAAAAAATGAATGATATAGATGAGTTTACAAATATATCAAATCCTAATTGGAACAACCAGTACACTATGTCATGAAAAACAAATTTAGTTAGGTCAGGCAAGCTAACTAAGAGGTTTATAACTTTTTTAAGATTCTGACTAGGAACTAGGAAGCTTGTTCGAATCCTGGTTCTGTCCCTTGCCCTGATGGTGTGCGTTGTAGCTCACTTGAGCACTAATTTGGTTCTAATAAAATCTTAGTATTTTTGAACCAAATATCAGTACTCTATAAAGATTCCATCACATTTTGGTTTAGCAACTACAAAGGACTGCTAAACATTGGATGATTCACTTTCAAACACCAATCAAATTCCAATAAATGTCCCAAACAAATTGGTGGTCTCTAACAGGAGAAACCCGACAACCATATTTTCCCAGACACAAATAAAGACGTCATCAAAACCAATTCTGTCATCACAAAAAGTTCTTACATATAGCAAAAGTTTGCCCAAAAAGAGAATAACACGAGAATTATTTGTACCTGTTTGTTAGTGAGCATAGGGCCATCGCAAACACCAACCACAATTCGATCCCTCGCCACCACTGCCGCAGCCTGCAAAACTAAGACAATCAACCAAAGATCATTGCATTGCGTAGAACTAATTGCACACAGAGGACCTTGAGGAACTGGCGATGGCCGTCGTGCAAGCGGTCGAAGGTGCCACCGAGAACCACCGCTCCGTACGAATTGTGAGGCGATATACTTGAGTTGGGACCTGAATTCTCATCCAAGGTCGCCATTGTTTTTGGACTACTGCACAGAAAAGGTGGAGCTTTGGTTGACTTCAAAGTGAGACAAAAATCTTGGAGAATGGAGGTAAGAAAATTAGTTATAGCTACATATATACACAGACAAGTGCGTGCCCCACGCCCAACCCCAACCCCCGAACAAAATTTGATGTCAGTTAATTTGGGGTTTGGTTTGGTGATTTGGTTTGTGTAGAAATTTAAAATGTTGTGAGGCATTTCAAGTTCATTGAATCTGGACCTATACTGTTTTGGGATACGTGCCAACCAATGATATTCTTCATCTTGTGCTAAAATTAATAATGGGCTTGAGTTTTGAGAATAAGTAATAAACTTCAGGGCTCGTGTGGATTATTTTTAGTTTTCA
>JACGDI010005305.1:727947-739897 GCA_014898725.1 Jacaranda copaia
ATAATATCCAGCGGATACGAATTCGGATGTTATTAAAAAATATCCATCGGATACGAATATGGATATTGTAAAACTTAAATAGATATAGATACATATACAACCTATCCAATCCGTTTAATATCTATTTACAGCCCTAGTCGGTTTAGTCACATCACCTTCATCATGAAAAGAGTGGAAAATTAACCCTAATCCCCTAATCATCGAAACTTTAGTTGGTTTAGTCACATCATCTTCACACGTATAAATATAAAGCTCAAAAATTCAAACTCTAATAAATTTTAAATGTCGAGCATGACCTAATGTTATAGTCCTAACACGTATAAATATGAAATTTGAGATTTAAATTTAATAAATCATTAACGTGAGCATATTTGCAAAAAAAATAATATAAAGTTAGCATGCATTTAAAATTAATTAAACAAAAATACTGAAATCCTAAGGGAGTGTTTGGTTTCATTTTCATTTCCATTTTTAGTTTCTAGCATTTCTAAATTGATGGAAATTAGTTATGTGATGTAATGTAAAAATGAAAATGTGCTTGGATGAAATGTTTGAAAATATAATAATTATGTTGGTTTTAATATGTTATAGGTGGAAAGAGATAGAAATAATGGAAGAAAAAGAAGATATATAAGTTATTGAAGAATGTATTTTGAAAATAAAAATGGTTAAAAAATAATAATTTTTATTTCTAAAATATTAGAATTTGTGAAAAAGACTTGTGGAAATGAAACCAAACACTATCTAAACCATTCAATCCAATTGATTAGTCTTTTGTTTTTTCTTCCATCCTTGATCAATAGACCTCTGGCATCCAACAAGTTTCGGCTTAGTAAATGAAGATTAATTCATTATACTATTATCTGCTATTGTTTTATAAAAGAAATTGCTACATAAAAATAGTTCATAGCACGTTCAAAATAAAAATTTAAACCCAACTACTTTATTACAGAAGAAGCTCTATTTTGTTAGATCAAATTAATGTAAATCATATGAGCGCCTCAATTCCAACACATCCACAACGCATAGTTCGTTATACGACTCAACGCTATGAATATTAACATTTTCAAAAATTACAAGATTTTCTTAAAACAATTTTATTTATTCATTGCACCAAATATATTCAACTCTTCTGACGCAAGTATTAAAAAAACTCCATCATCGTAATTATTTGTTGTGTTTTCTAGAGCCCAAATCAAGATTTGGGTCAAAAGTTGCCAAGACTCGTCAAACAATTCACCCGAAAGTCCAAGATGAACATTCCTAACTCGCATCAACATGCAAATAAATTGCCATGGCGTTTTTACGGTTATTTGTTGACCCGGCAGTTTTTTTATTAGAACTCAGACACGGAAATTCTACAATTTTGGCTTTGTATTTTCTGCAGTATGACAGTTTTAATGGTAAAGTATGGAGTAATGTGGTCAAAACTTTAGGGATTTCAAATTTCCTTTTGATTTCTAAGGATTGTTATCTAGGATAAAGTGGTTGAAGGTGATCCGAGGAGAATAAACTAAGAAAAAACAATAAAACAATGTAAATCACTACAAATGTATCTACATAGCTTATTACAAGGCGGGGAAAAAAGATCAAATAATAGCTGCACAGTTTTACCAAAACATTGTCTTGTCCATTGAAACTTGGCCTCACACAAGTAAAGAACTTTCACATCTGCCATGCACTCCCAGCTGCCATACGCTTCAAATTTTTGTGTTCACCCACTTTTATAAGTATGAAGTCTAGTTTCTAAGGAACTGTAGCCCTTTACCTTAAGCAAAAACAGAAAGAAACCACATTTTCTTCAATTCAAAACTCAGAAGGCTTCACCTTTAGAGTGGTTGTTTCATTTCAGACGGAGATGATGAGCGACAGAGATTGAAGAACTCAAATCACATGCTTAGGGTCACGAGCTGCTGCCAGATGATCCTGCAATAGCACCAAAAGTTTAACATGTATTCCATGAATTATGAGAAAAATGTTTTACGCTCCTGAGTCATACTGCTCGACCTAAGCACATTTCAATGAATAACCGACACTACTAGAACGCAGACCTTTCCCAAAGAATTCTAGCTTCCCACACTACCCAAGTTGAGTCCCACCAATTTCCAAACAAACACTTATTCTTGATATTATGTTCACCTGAAACTTTCTCAAAGCATGCATATAAATCTTTACCTCTCCAATGATCCAACAGCTATGAAGCATATAAATTTTAAAAAAGAACTGGAAATGAAGGTGTGCCATTTCATACATTGTATGGCAACTTTGGCAAAGCAAGTTCGTAACTCCAACCATAGAATTAATAATGCTAGGATTAATTTAAGTCAACTGATTTTTCAAGCACTGATAAGCCCCAAAAGATCAGAAAAGTTGAAGGTTCTAGTGAGTAGCATTCCATAACAATGTGTTGCAATTAATAGATAGAGAGAAGGCACAATATAAACTTACTGAGATAAAATCAAATGCTTTGGTTTCCTCTCTCTTTGAGTCATTCATCAGTGAAGTGGGAGGCTGCGTAGCCATGCCAGGATTAAAAATGTCTGGGAAGGGTGAAGAATTTCCTCCATTAGATCCAGCAGCATTAATACTTGTATTTGATTGCAGATTCTCAAGTTGCTGAAAGTTGGACATTCTAGCAAGGAACTGCTGTTGGGCGATGAGACTCCCCATGTTGCCATAATGCATTGGGTGAGAAACAAATGCCGGATTGTATTGTAAGCCGGATGGAAAATTATATCCCATTGCACCCAAAGGAAACATGGGATTTGCATTGATCCCAGCAGCTTGAGAAGCAAATTCACTATTCAAGACATTAGGAATTTTATTATCTGGGTAGATACTGGATATTGAATCTGCATGTTCTGGGCCATTCTCAACACCATTTCCAAATGGATCATTTCCATTTAGCTTTCCAAATGGATCATTTCCATTTATAGACAAGCTACCCATCAAGTTATTAACATCTTTTGTGGAATTTCCATGCTCCTGAGAAACCTCAGGGCTCGAGTTGAAAAAGTCAAATGGTTCAGATTCGGTTTTATGATCTGCAATATGGTCTTCCTTAATCCCCGACTTGCCAACAGCCATACCAGAGAAGAAATCAGCAGCATGGTCTTTATCCTCGCTGGTGTGGAAGGAGACATCTGCAAAAGGGTCATCATCACGTTTCTGCCCTTGGGTGCTCTCACCACCTCCAAAATTGTTCCCAAATAAGTCATCAATCAGCGGGGCAGTAGAAGTTGCAGCATTTGTAACTCTTGTTTCACTCTCTGCTTTTTTTGAATCATCCACTCCAAAAAGATCATCTGAATCACCAGTGTCTAGCAAGTCTGGCATCAACGAGGGCTGAGGCGTGTTCACTGATTTTTCTACATGATTGATTCCTCCACCACTTTGTTCGCCACCAAGAAGAGTCAATACCTATAATGGCCAAAGATTAACTACTTCTTCTACCTAGCAATTTAACAGTAAAGACCAACTCGCAAGCTATAAACTGCATTCAGTACTTTCAATAGCATGCAGTATCTCTTATCAGATAACATATGACCTTGTTCTGAACTTGAACTTTTCAATTAAAAAAATTGCACATAGTTAATTGTGCCAGTGCAGTATGCTTTGTCCTAAGGCTTTGACCAAGAACAAATTTTAATTCCCACATGCATGTTACTTTTTTTAACCTGGCAGCAATTGGTAGAGCGGCCGCCATTCCTAAGCGTTACTGTGTTAATTCTTTTCAGAACCCTGAAAGAGCTTGGGGACAAATTTTAAATTAAGAGAACCAGTAAAAGAAATTAGACTGGCTCTTGGCATATCATCTCATAAACATGAAGGCTCTATTTTCTTTCATCTCCGTTTCTGTTTGTAGTTTGCAATTGGTCCATTTGATGCAATCACTGGTCTCTATTTCACACCTCATTTTGCTTTTATCAGAATCAGCATTTCAACGGAAACTCAAGAGACAAAAAAGAAGACAAAGATCTCTGCAAAAATTTCTCTCATACTCCTTCCCCTTTCTTTCCCTATCCATAACAATAGGGCTGTAAATAAATATTCAAAACTCCATTTACCGTTCGCATTTGAATCCATTTATAGGGATATTATCCATATTCGTTTAAAGAGGATATTATCCATATTTAATTAGTGGATATTCGATTATAAACGGATACAAATATGGTAAATGCCTATTTGATCCGTTTAATGTCTGCTTCGAATACATATCCATTAGATATATCCGTTTATATATTCAATAATCTATATTCGATAAATAATATTTAAAAAATTATTATATATAATATATTCTATTTTTATGTAATTTAATATATATAAATAATATTTTAAAAAATTATCATATATATTATATTATCATATATAATAAATTATTTTTATTTTTTCAATATGAAATTCCATAATCTATATATAAATGAATATATGAATAAATTAATAATTCAAGAATTAATTAAAAAATTAGTAGATGAGGGTTATCAAGAATCGATAGATGGTAATGATCATAATTGAACAATATTAAATCAAAAAATATTAAAAATAATATATGAATGATAAAAATTAATCAATATAAAATTATGGTTGCTTTTTAGTTTATAATTAATAATTAATTTATATTGATGTCATTTGATTAATATTAATTAATCATAAAGTGAATCAATAATTAGAAAAAAATTAACTAAATCAAGAATAATTAACTTTGCAATTCTAAAATAAATTAGTAAAATACTAAAATTATTAACTAGCTAAAGGGACATTAAGAAGGTGTTTGACTAAACTTATTTAAAATATTTTATAAAATATTTTTGGAACTTCTGCATCTTATAAATATTTTTTAAACTTATAAAAGGCTAAATCTTTTTTTAAAAAAAGTTCTCAAAGTGTTTGGATAATAAGATGTTGAAGTTTATAAGATATTAGTAATGACAATTTTATAATTAATATAATTAACATTAACAGAGCTTTTTAAGATTTTATAAATAAGGTAAGAACTCCTTACTTTTTTAAAAAGCACTTATAAGTTTCTAACATTTTATTTTAGAAATTTTATAAACTATTTTTTTAAAAAAATTACGAAACATTGACATCTTATAAATTATCAAACATCTAACAAAATATTTTGAAAAGTTTATAAACTCACCCAAACAACTTTTAAATGTTTTAAATATCTGACTGCACACTATACATATAATATAAGATGAATATATCATTTCATAATTTTATTTTGTAGATTTGTACAATTATTAATTTAGAAAACTAATAAATTTTATCTAAATATAAAACTTAAACTCTAAATCCTAAAATCTCACAAATCTATAAATTTTAAACCCCAAAATATTAATAATAGAGAATATTTTTATTGATTAACATTATTATATCTATATATCTCATACTAAATATCAATATTCAATAGCCATCATAAAAACTAGTTTTTTAAAATTATATTGAAATATAATATGCAAAACTATTAAGTATCAAGATATGAATTAGAGTCATATATAACAAGCTAGTGAATAATTAAATTTTGAATCTAAAAATTTTAAAACTAAAAAAAATAATTACTATAATTAAATAAAAATTATCAAAATAAAATGTAAAAAAATAAAAAATGTAAAAGACAAAAGCGACCAAATGACTAAACCCTATCTCCCATTTACATTTCAATTTCACTTCCCCCCTTAGTCGCACCAGCCACCTATTACAAGGTAACTCTCTCTTATTCCTTTCTTCTTCTTCTTTCCTTTTTTTCTTTTTCTTTTTCTTTTTTTAATTCTCTTCTACTGTATTGTTCTTGCTGGCAAGATGCTCGGCCTCCGTGACACCAAAACCGGGAGCCAGCAACAGCTGGCCCCATGACTCACTAGGCCAATAGATCTACTAGCTCATTGGGAGGCTAGCTGTTGCTTGTTGGTATAAGTGCTATATTGGCTCTTTTTTCATACATATTTAAGTTTATTAGTGTTTGATCTAATAAAAGTTTAATTTGGATCCAACTTATCTCTCCATCTGAATCCCTCTTCTAAGAATCATGAATAGCTATGATATTTCTTGACTAGTTTTTGCGTTTCACCAAATATTTAATTTTGTAGGGTGGTTTCGAATAGACTCACTCCTTTTTATGAAGAAATCCATATAAAACTCAAAGATGGTAACTATTCTTTCTTTTTTCATTAAATATACATTGTCAGGCTGTATTAGATAGGGACAGGTTATAGTGATAATTATATTACAATTCTACAAAACCAGCATCTTCAATTCAAGTGCCTTCTTTGTTCCACAGGATAATATAACTACTAAAGAGAGTGATGATAGCATTGATTGGAACACTAAGGATGAGCTTGAGATTGAAAGCACATCATTTTCTTCTTGTTTGAGCAGAGAAACAGTTACAAGTTTATTTGATCTTTTCAGTATGCTAATTTTTTTGTTTGTTTGTTGTTTTTTCTAGAGTTTATTATGGTATTTAGTTGATTTTTTTTTTTAATGAAATTTATTAGAAAAAATATGCATTTTATTACAAGTGAATGGATTCAAATATTCAGATATTCGGATATGTGTAAACATATATTCGGATATTTATAAATGGATGATCCTAATAATTATAATTGGATATAGATATATCAAAAATATCAAACGGATACGAATTCGAATGTTATTAAAAAATATCCATCAGATATAGATACGGATATTATAAAACTTAAAATGGATACGGATATGGATATTATAAAACTCAAACGGATACAGATATGAATATAGACACAACGTATCCATACTGTTTAATATCCATTTACAGCTCTACATAACAAGGCATTTAGATAGAAACTAAAATCTTACCTTATTTGCTTTCTCCCTCAAAGATGCTTGGGGAGATTCAGAACACTGGACCACCACATCCCTGTTGTCACTAAAATACGATGATATAACAGAAAAATGCTCATCATCTTTCTTCCTCAATACTGCCTCAAGGACGCAGATAGCTTTCATACGAACCTGAAACATGTAGCATTTTAAGTTTTTAACACTACAGCAAGTAAAAAAAGAATCATATATTGCTTCAGCATACATATTATTTTTTAAGTTAATGTCTACCACTGAAAAAGAAATATTGAGTCTATGCCTATGAAGATCATCACACTTGTATTGTTATGTATACCAAAACAACACAGAGAGCAAACCTGCCACATAGGGGATCTCAGTTTTGTTTCAATGGCATGTCCTAATGACAAAGCATCTAATTTTGAGGCTTCCACCAGGAAAACATGAAGTGCATCCCGAGTAGGCTGTAAACGGACACCACCAGATGTTACAATGGTCTCCAATAATTTCTCTTCACGATTCTTCTGACCATAAGTTGAACCAGAATCTTCACTACTTGTTTCTGGGTGGGGTGCACTGATATCTTGAACCCAATTTCCAGAACCAGCATTTTTCGAGAACCGAGATGAGTTGTGAGTTTCAGCAGGAGAACCCATTCCTTCATATCGGTCAGAGTAATCACTTTCCCTAGTCAAAGATCTCCGAAGATTTGGGCTTTTGTAACTTCCAGTGTCATTTTTTTTCCTCAGGGAAGGGGATTGTGTCAAACTGCTTAGTCCCTGTTTGATCGTGGCACTTCCAAGGTCAACTACCTCACTGATGAAGGACTTTTTATCTTCTGATGGCATTTCATAATTGGTACTCCCAAATCCTTGAATTCGATTGCCAAGTCTACTTTCTGTAGGTGCTACTTTGCCCTCATCTGATGAAAATAAAGCAGATAGTGTTTCCTGTGCTGTTTCACGCACAGCCTTGTTCAATGCATCACCCTTCAAAGGATCTGGCTGGCCCTTGTAGTGGATTAACTGACGTACGGCAACTGAATTCCTTTGCATCTCCCTTCTGAACTCTGCACCTGACTTTCCAACCGCATATTTGATGATTCTTAATGCCTGAAAAAACAATTTGAGCAAATGAAAACCAATATTATGTAGCCAATATACAGATTAAAGATCAAAAGTAATAGAGGTTTTCCACTTGAAGCGGATACCACAGAGACCTATTTTTAATAGGCCAATGATCCCCTCCACAGGGTTCAGTAAGCAAAGATTAGTGGCTAAACAGAAAGGCAAACACAGTCTGGTTTGACAAACTTGGACCTAGAAGAAAACTCAAACAATGCTCAGACTAAACTGCAACAGCAAACATCGGGTCAGCAAGTAATGCAGCAAGCAAATCATATTACGCACTTATCTAACCAAGCTACTTCCTAAAGTTCACATGGACTTCAATATTAAGTCAAATCATACATATGAATTAAGTTCAATTGAGGGGAGCAATCCCACAATCACATCAAATTTGTTTGAAACCAAAACACTAATTTCTTCAATTTGGCCCAAATTCAAAACTCTAATACTTTATCAACAATGTGATTACCAGAAACGCATTATTTTGAGCTACATTCCATCAAGTCAAGAAGCCCTAACCCTACATTTGAAGCATTCATAAGCCCACCAGATGAAAAAAAATTTACACAAAGCATCACGCATTAACATGCATAATGGACTTGAAACAAGAGTTTGACCCTCACTGGTCAATTCTCAAGATAATGATACATTATCTGATTCTATTAATTAGAAGTAACTCCTTTGAGAAGCTAAATAAAGACAAACTAATCCAGCTACATCATATTCTTCCAGAAATGCCAATCCTCTACACTCATCTGGATTGTTTGATTGGACCCTGTAAATCTTTAACCCATGAGATCGAAGTCAATTTACTGATCTAAGTAATCAGTTATAGATCTTCACGAAACATGGCATCCATATTCTTCAGATTAGATAAGAAATCCACCACCATAATGCAACTCTAAATCACCAGGAGAACTATCAAGCAATTAAAATAAACTAAACCACTATATCAACCAAATATAACAAGAAAAACAATCACCGTAATTTACCATAACTTTCGCAACCAAAAAAGTAAAAACAACACGAGAGAGAGAGAGAGAGAGAGAGAGAGAGAGAGAGAGAGATTAAATGAGGGACCTTTTGCTTAACTATAGGTGATTTGTGCTCGAGGCGCTTGAGAATAAATTCAGAAACTTCCTTAACGATTGAGACGTGCGATGACCTCAGCAAATCGCAAATTTCTTCCAATTTGTACACCGGAGTAACCTTATCCTCATCAGACGTCGCTCCGTCTATCATTCTCGACCTCCAATAGGACTCCACCGCCCTCCTGCTCTGCTCCATTCTTCCAAAATTCCCCTTCCACTTTCCCAATCGATCAAAACGCACTAATAATCGATCGGTTGGAGAAACCGATCAATAGATTCACCAATTAACAGTTTAATGGATCGATCTGGCGAGCTGGAAATCAAACACCAGCCCAATTTGAGAGTTGAATTTTACTGCTATTATTCGAAATTAAATGAACGAAAATTGAGAAAGGATTTCTATGAGGGTTTTGTTTTTATTTTTCTGTAGAGAAAAATGTGAAACTATCTAACTTTTTATTTTAGAATTAAAATAAAGAGTAGTATAACAATTAGACAGGTCAGCAGTGGTGGTCGATAAGTGGACCGTGGCGGCGGGTGGCGAAAGCTATTAACCGATAAGTGGTTCTCATTAATTTATTGAATTGAATCTAAATGTGAGAGTGAGACTATAGTTTAATTTGATGAGTAATAATAGCCGAACAATTGAGAAGGGGGCAGAAATTTAACTTTCTTATATGACAAGGGAATTAAAATTAAGAGCCTTGAGCATTGGATAGTTGTGTAATTTGTATTTAAATATATTAACTAATTTTAAGATCAAAAATATCAATTTAATGAACATAATTTATGATTTATAATAATCAAATAAATCAATTGAAATTCAAGAATAGGACAACTCGATGGAAAGTCATCACTTTATTTTTGTGTTAAAATTATGATCACTTATCCGCTTGTAAATTTTGATTTTCTGTTATGACTCAATAATAATACCTCATTTATGCATAACGTGGTCATGCAATGTGTATACCTATAAAGAGATTAACAATTAATTCATAACTACGTCGATAAAAATGTTCAAAATCTTGTAAATTGGAGTATAAGATGTAAGAAGTTGATTGATTATAAGTTTACTTTTCATTTTTTATTTTAAACACTCATTTTCATTTTAAATATTGGTTTTCATGTGAAAATAGAAATTTGATTGAACTAATAATGTAAATTTAAAAAAGAAAGAAAAAGAATTGGAATTGCTAAGATTTAATGACATAAAATAATTCAATAAAATATTAAGTATTATTATTTAATTGTTGTGTGTCTCATTGTCTTCTTTATGTTTTTATCAATTAAGTTATATAGAAATAAAAAAAAATTATTATTAAATTTAATATGTGTCTCATATTTTGGAAAGATGTAATAGAAGTTACTCATTAATTAGTCAGTAGACTATAGTTAAATAAAAAATTATCATTAAATTTAGTGCAGACCATGATATTTTGGGAGGATTAAAAAATTATTGTTTAATTGGTTAGTAGATTATACTAGAAAGATAGAAAATAATACATAGGAATAAAAAGTTATTATTTAGTGTGATGTGAAGTTCGTTAGATGTTTGTCTTTCATGGTCACATTTGATATACTCTAATAGCTTTCACGAGGACTGATAATGTAGCCTAATATTTTATTTAATATGTGAGATAGAAAATACGAGCCAGCTCACTTTTTGCAATTGACCCAACACTATAGTGGATTACCAGCTATTATCATAGCGGCCTTGGGGGTGCAGTTGTTTAATCGCACCCCTTTGAGCCAAATGAATTTGTTGCAAATTCTCAATATTACCTTTAAATTTCATATGCCATTTCTCAATGATGCCCTCTGATTTACATCTGTTTTCAGTAATCCATCAATAGGAAGATCAATCTAGCTTTTTTTCTCTCACCCAAATCATTGAACCCATCAATAGGAGCCCTAGTTTTTCATTCCTAATTGTGATTCTTGCTCAAATCCATCCAATGGCATGTATTTTTGCAAAGAAAAATACTATTGTAACCAGCTACTTACTCTCTTATTTTTGATAAATTTTCCATGATATATCCCATTTGATAAAACTTGAATTTGTATTTTGTTTTTTGATTGAAAAAAGGGGATTGTGCTTCACATCTCTTTCTTTGTGGATTGAGGAGCTACGTGGGGCGTTGACGGTGAAGATGCATCAAAAAAATTGTTCCAAGAAAGGCTTATTTGGCAAGTGACAAACCCATATTCTCCTCTCAGTTTTGTTGTTCTTTTTATCGTTGCTTGCCATGGGATTCAGAGTGGAAATTCACATACTGTTGAACCATTTTTATTGTTCAAATAAGACAAATGTAGTTGTATCTTTGTGAGGAAAAAGTTTGCAATTTGTTGAATGGATGAGCGGTGGCGGGAGGGGAGTGAATAGGGAGAAATTTTAGTAGTACAATTTGTGTTGTTCTCCAAATCTAAGGAAAGTTAAATTGAATGAGGTAATCAATTTAATGAAAATCTAATATATTCATGTGCAACAGCATGGTTAAGCAGCCGTATTATCACATTTCTTTTCCGCCAGCACATGCTAATGACATTTTCATGTACTTTAATCTTTTTTCCTAAGGTCTTAACATGAATGTTTTTGTTTAATTTAGTCGATTATTGTCCATTAGTGTTTAGATTTGTTAGTGCTTGTTTCCAAATTTTTTCTATCACTCATTAAAACTCAAGAAAAGTGATGTGCTACAAATATATGTCATTATATAAGTTTCTTGACATAAAACTGAAATATACTGACATTAGTTATCATTTAAGTTTCTTTCCCTCATTAAATAATTTTGCTTTAATGAGGGAAAGAAATTTATCTGCATGTCATTATATTTAGGGAAAGTGAAACCTTGACATAAAATTTCAAATATAAGCAAAGAGAAATAACTTTCTTACCCTCATTAGTCCAATTCT
>JACGDI010005305.1:740134-761509 GCA_014898725.1 Jacaranda copaia
TCATAGCATATAGGCATCTGGTTATGTCTCCTTGAAGGTATTGTGAAACATGAAAAGAGGTATATTAAACCTTGATGTGCTTTTGATTTTTGCCTAACTTTTGGACAATTGGATAGGCCTATTAACTACTAGAGTTACTAATTATGGCTTGGATAATCTATTAATTTGTGGATGTATTAGTACTATGGTTACCTTCTATTTGATATGCCATACTTGCTTTTTATGTTTGCATTACATTTCGTTTCTAGGTAGTGCTTGAAATTTGATAAATTGATTTGTGAATCTTGAAGTTGTATAGGTCCTAAAACTAGTATACTCAAATTTATCTTTCTTCTGCCATTGGTAAATTTTGCCATAGTTTCCCCCCCCTCAGTTCCTATGGTTCTTAGGAGCTGAACCCATTTGAAACTTGATGCTTAGGGTGCACCAGATTTTGTGAGGGAGGTTTTGAGATTCTGCACTAACATTGGCTATGCCAATTAGTTTGCTGCTTGATTTACTTGAGGAAAAGGATGAGAATGGTCCCTTTCTCTTGATTATATAGTTGAATTTTATTGGTTTCTAGTTTTACTATTTTTTTTTTCCAACATGCAGACTTATGTTACATAGAGCTAGGAAGTAGGATTTTCTTTATAGTGCAACTATGTTGTCGATGATTGAGCTAAATTTGTGTCCTGTTTTTTATCTCTAACATAGAACTTGTGTCTCCAATTGAATGTCTAGGCAGTTTGGGAGTCTCCTAGATTATTCTTTTATATGTTTGAATGATACAAAGATAAAGAAAGGATGATAGTTTGAAAATTTTATAATGTAAAATTATCAAAAAAATCAAAAGCCAATCAGAAGGTGAATTAATTTGATTATGTGCTACAAAAATAGGATCTTCCTTTGTGGATGAAACAAATGCTAATTAAGGAAAGAAGAAATGGGAATTTGTTCATGCTTTTCACTTACTTCACTTACTTATAATTTTGAATTGATAATGTACCCAAGAAAGATAGAAAAAAAAAATTGATAACAACAAATGATTGAATAAGTGCTCCTTTGAGAAGAATATATTAGTATATGACTATTTTTTCAAATATGAATTATTTCTCATTTTGACTATGTACAAAAACATTAAGTTTTGGCATGCTACTTATCACTCCCAAATAGATGTATTTTGTGGCTCCACACACTCCACGCAATTAACAAGACAGAAGGTTATGGTGGTTGCCAAAATCAAGGACAAATTAGTAAAAACAATATTAGTAGTGAGTATTAAACACATCACGTTAGATTATTAAAAAATTGAATGAAGCCTAATATATATATATATATATATATATATCAATATCTCCTATCAAATAGAATAATAAATAATCTAATATCATACAATGACTAACTATTACAATAGCCACTATTTTCCAAATTCTATATCAAATGTGGGCTAAGTAGTATGCACATCCTCATACTATCATCTCCATATGTTTGTCACAACACTAGAGATGTGATTGAAGTGGGACTTGCACCAAACATTAACATTACTAATAGTGTTTTATTCTGGGTTTGTATTCCATTTAGTATTCGAGCTTAGAAATGGTGTGAGAGAGGGTATATTGTTATAACTTTTGGATATGTTGATAAAAGTGGAAAGATAAAAAGGTAAACAATAGAATTGTGTGGTTTGACCGTTCCACCTATATCAACAATACAAATACCAAACATATAGTTGTCCACCTATTTATATATTCATTCCTTTCTTATTTGATATTATAATGATCACCTATTTAGAGGTGGGATTCCATTTTGGGTATTAAGGTACGTTACCCAACTTTAATGGGTATTTTTCATTTGGGTTGAAAATTTTTAGTCCCCAAACCCAATTGAGTAATTAAGGTGGTATCCGATATTTTTTGAGTGAGGTATTGGGTAGGGTCTTTCACTATCCGATACTCAATCTGGCCCATTTTTATTAAAAAAATAAAAAATTCTAGTTATACTAAAAAAAATAGTCCAACACTCACATTCTTATTTGGATTTTAATGTTTTTGTGAGCTATGACTTGTGAAGAAATATGATTGTGATATTGTGAAGTATGAAGTTGAATTATAAATTTGTGATGAATAGACGATAATGATAATATTGATAAAATATTATCATAAATATATGATGTTTATCATATATTAAAAATTAATGTTTACATTGAAATTTTAAAATTACATTTTATGTGGAGTTTACAACTTGTTCTTGTAGTGCTAACAATTGATTTAAGACGAACATGAGTAACAAATTAAGAAAATTTTAATTTTATCTATTAAAAAATAAAAAAAATTGTGAGGAATTTTGATAGGGGTACCCCATCAGATGGTGGTCAGGAATCGGGTATTGAAAAATAATACCCAAGCTCTTGGGTACTCACAATGGGGGTACCCTGAACCCCGCCCACCCCTACACTTATTTATATAGGTGAATAACACATGTGAAGAAATAGAGAAAGAAGAAAAGTACTTCAAAATTCAATAAAAAGTATCTCAATGATTAATAAGAATATACTATATATTGTGATCTTTTATTTATATTAAAGAATCAACTCTTATAAGAGTAGTTACTCAAGTTATTCCAAATTTTTACTTTGGATCTTCTATTCCATTTCATGTTTCATCTCATATTCCAACTTAATGAATTTATGCCAAGTGCATCTAATTTTCAATTAATTATTTTTATAAGAAAATATTTAATATATGTGATATATATTTATAAAATTGAATACTAGATGAAATAGGCAATGAAATAGAGAATTTTGACTATAATTGTCAAATGTTTATATCTTTGCTACCAATGTCCATATGTTCTTCTCTCGACAAAATCACGAGAAAAAGGCAACTCCTTGATGCCAAAAAATTAGGACTCTCCTTGTGCTCCCAAAATAGTAAGAGGTTTAGGTTTTTGGAGAGTTTTGATTTCAACTTTGCATTTATTGTAAAGATTACTTGGCAGATTGCTCAGAATGAAAGCAAACTATTGTGACTAAGAACGATGCAATCTTAACTATGAAATAATAGTAAAGAAAATTTAAAGTAATTTTGACAACAAAGATTTAACGTAATTCGACAATGTGACTAATTCACCCGATAAAAAAAAGAATTTTATTGATCTCAAATCAAAGTGCAAGTATAAAAAACTTTTGTCCGACAATCTTATGTGAACACCAAACACCCTTGTTCTAAATACCGTCTTAAGAAATTATCTCAAAAGTAGTTTAGAATCACTCGTGTATGGTCTGCTATAATTTGTCCTGGAAGAAAACTAATTAAATACCTTTGAAATAGAGTCCTAGTCCAAGTGAGCATGTGCTGCACGCTAAGGCATGCATGATTTGTGCCCTAGTGCAAGAGTTCTGTTGCTATTGTAAAGTTGGGTAGAAAGTTTGTGCTGGTGTGTAAAAAACTTGCCCCCAGACACAAGTTACTGTTCACTGCATGCTAAGGTGTGGCTTTCTTGCGCCCTAGTGCACAAGGCGTGTTTCCTCCTATTTTGCCCAGCTCCACATACCGTAGCATGCTCCTTCTCGAGCCACGATGCGCGGTGAGCTACTAACGCATGCTGAGGTGTGTTCTAATGCCCATTTTGCTCACTTGACTCCACTTTGCTCTATTTCTTTTGGTTCTCGTCAATTTGGCCAAAATTTCAAGGCAGAATTAACAATTCTCCACCTTAACTTGAAATTCACCATCATTTTTCTTTTTCCCCACCCCTAAAAGGGCCTGTCATCTATGTCTACAAATATTAATCAAATCCAAGTAATGCTCGAATTTGATTCCTAGAACAACCTTAGTCAACATATTTGTTAGATTATCCTTAGTCCCTACCTTGTCAATCAAAATAACACCTTGAGATACCATATCTCAGATAAAGTGATATCTCATGTTAATATGCTTTATTCTCTCATGAAAAGCTTGATTCTTTAACAAGTGTATGGCACTTTGATTGTCACAAAATATTGAAGTGATATCAGAATCCATTATTATATCATAAATCAGCCCTTCTAGCTAAATGCCTTCAGCTAAAACCATGTACTTAACTTCTATTGTAGACAATGCAATTGATGACTGTAAAATTGCTTTCCAGCTGATTGAACAACTCAAAATACAAAACACATACCTCGTCATGGATCTTTTATTGTCCAAATCTCCTACGTAATCCATATCTACATAGCTAATAATTCTAGTAGTAGAATTCAATTGACTATACCTCAAATATCTATCTGCGGGGCCTCTTAGATACTTTATAATCCATTTCACAGTCTGCCAATGAGTCTTTCTTGGCTTGTGCATGTACTTGCTCACAACACTGACTGCATGTGAAATGTCTGGCCTAGTGCACACCATGGGGTACATCAAGCTACCCATTGCATTAGCATATGACACATTAGGCATGTGCTCCACCTTTTCCTCAGTACTCAGTAAATCATCTAATGAGAGCTTGAAATGAGTTGCAAATGATGTACCAGCTAACTTGGACTTATCCATCCCAAAATGCTCCAGTACTTTTTCAATGTAATGCTGTTGAAACAAGTACAACAATCCTACGTGTCTGTCCCGAATGATCTCCATACCCAATATCTTCTTTATGTTGCCCAAATCCTTTATCCTAAATTCTTCACTTAACTAAACTTTAAAAATATTGATCTTTTATATGTTTCTAGAAGTTATCAACAAATCATTAACATACAATAGTAAGTATATGAGAAGGCTATCACTATATTTTTTTTATAATATACACAACAATAAAATTTGCTTCTAGTATATCCTATCTTGACTATAACAATATCAAACCTTTTATACCACTGCATAGGAGACTGTTTCAAGCCATATAAAGACCTCTTCAAAAGACATGCTTTATTTTATTTCCCGAAAACAACGAATCGCTGTGGTTGGCTCATGTAGATTTGTTCTTCCAACTCACCATGCAGAAACATTGTTGTCACATCTATCTGCTCAAGCTCCACATCAAGCAAAGCAACCATGGCAAGTAAAATACAAATGAAAATGTGCTTTACAACTAGAGAGAATACCTCATGGAAGTTAACTCTCTCTCTGAGTAAAACTCTTAGTAACCAATCACACCTTGTATCTAGCATCCTCAACCCCAAGAATCCCTTTCTTCTTCGTGTAAATTCATTTGCAACCTACAATCTTCTTCCCTTTAGGTACATCAAGCAGCTCCTATATGCTATTCTTGTGTAAAGACTCCATCTCTTCACTCATACCTATAACCCATTTATCAGAATCTAGCTGAGAAATTGTATCTTTATATGAGACTGGATTATCTCCTATAAACTCCTTAGCAGAACTCAATGCATAAGCTACCAAATTTGAAAATGTAAACTGTTGTGGTGGTTTGATCTATCTTCTCTCTCTATCATGAGCCAAATGGTAATTCTATAGTGAATTATTTTGCTGTTGTTGGTTAGGTGATAACGTGTTCTCACTAGTTTTATCTACCACTTTCTGTTTCTCCTTTGAAACTTATGAAGTATCAATTTCAATTTCTACATTCTTCTTAATACCTTGTTAACAGCTTTCGGGCTACTCCACCTTTTGCATAATCGCAGACTCATCAAATGTCATATCTCTACTGATAATCATCTTGAAGCCTTTGTCATCATTACACCATAAATTATAATACTTTACTCTATCTACATAGCCTAGGAATATGCACTTTCTAGCCCCTTGGCTTAAGGTTTCCATCACGACCATGAGCATAGGCTGGGCACCTAAATACTCTCATATTTAAGTATTCAATAGGAAACCCGGACTAAACTTCCATTGGTGTTTTGCAGTCTAAAGCAGTTGATCGTGACCTATTCACCAAATAACATGCAATGTTAATTATTTTTGCCCAAAAATCCTTAGACAATCTGGCATTAATAAGCATGTATCTTGCTCTCTTGAAAATAGTCCTGTTAATCCATTCCGCAACTCTATTATACTGTGGTGTATGTACAACTGTGCATGCCTCATAATTCCTTCCTTATTGTAGAATTCCTAAAATTCATTGCTGTAAAACTTCAATACGTTGATAGTTCTCAAGTGCTTGATTTTCTTTCCTATTTGCTTCTCGATCAAAGTTTTCTATTGCTTGAAGTTGGCAAACACCTCATCCTTATGCTTCAACATGTACACCCATACTCTCCATCAAAAGTCATCAATAAATGTCAGCATGTACCTAGCACCTCCCTTTGAAGAAACCTGAGAAAGCCCCCAAAGATTTGAGTGAATGTAATCTAAGATGCCTTTGGTCCTATGAACCATAGTGCCAAATTTCACTCTGTGTTGCTTATCAAGCACACACTGCTTGTAGAAATCCAACTCTCCAGTTTTTTCTCCATAAAGTAAGCCCTATTTGCTCAGTTCTGACATTCCTCTCTCACTCATATGCCTAAGTCGCATATGCCACAATCACATAATATCATTAACTAATGAAGAAACTACTGCATTACCTGATATTATGTTGCCCTATAATATGTAAAGGCCATTCCTTTTGTCTCTCTTCATGATAAGAAGTGCACTTTTGGAAACCCGCATAACTCCATCTCAAGCTCTGTACTCACAACTGTTCTTGTCCAGAGTACAAAGAAAAATTCAAATTTTCTTCAAATCTAGAATATGATGCACATTTGTTAGGGACTTTATTATGCCATCGTACATTTTGATACTAATCGAGCCAATTCCTACAATCCTGTATGAAGTATCATTTTTCATAAGTACTTTACCACTATCGTATTTTTGATAGGTGGTAAACCAATCTTCACGTGGGCATATTTAGTTGGAGCATCCATTATCCAAAATCCACTCAATGCTTAGTAAACGCTCTGTAATGTTGAGAACAAGCCCACCATTAGACTCATCCTCAACAATTCCTACGACATCATCCCATTTTTTATTGAAAGTTTCACCTATATTCTTTGACTTTCCTCGTTCCAGACAATTCCATTTTCAGTACCCCTTTCCACCGTACCTAAAA
This sequence comes from Jacaranda copaia, assembly GCA_014898725.1. NCBI lineage: Eukaryota > Viridiplantae > Streptophyta > Magnoliopsida > Lamiales > Bignoniaceae > Jacaranda > Jacaranda copaia. The sequence continues at coordinate 747,143 of JACGDI010005305.1, forward strand.
CATTTATCACCATTTTTAGGCTTGGTTTGAAACTTTGATTGACCTCTACTTTTTCCTTTTTCTCTTGATCTCTCTTTCACCATTAATTCTTCCCCACTTTCACTATCGTTGACATGTTTTCTCAACTCATTGAAATTTAATGAAGCCTTCACATTCTCTATTGAAATCATATCTCATCCATACAATGAAGTAGTGACCAAGTGCTCAAAAGATTTGGGTAGAGAACACAAGGTAATCAATGCTTGATCTTTATCTTCAATTTTAATATCTATCCTAGCTAGATCTATAATTACTTTATTGAAATAATCAATATGCTGAGGAATAGATATACTTTCCTTTATCCTTAATGTGTATAACTGCTATTTCAAATACAATCAAATCATCAAGGACTTTGTCATATAAAGACTCTCCAGCTTTGACCATAACCCTGTTGGTGTACTTTCTGCAGTGACATCTCTTAGTATGCTATCTGCCAATGACAACACTAGAGTATTATAAGCCTTCATCATAAACTTGTCTTTCTCTTCATCTATTAGTGTTTTCAGTAAGGAATCTCTGCCTTTTAATGCTCTTTGTAAACCTTGTTGACAAAAGAGGGCATAGACCTGCATCTTCCATAGTTCAAAATTATTCTTCCCATCAAACTTCTCTATCTCGTACTTCATGGTTGCCATATGATCAATCTCAGCTCTCTGATACCATTTTGTTGTGATTAGGAATGATCAAATCTTAACTTTGAAATAATAGTAAAGAAAATTCAAAGTAATTTTGACAATAAAGATTTAACATGGTTCAGCGATGTGTCTAATCCACTCAACAAAGAAAAAAAATTTATTGATCTCCAATCAAAGTGTAAGTGCAAAAAACTATTGTCTTGTAATCTTATGTGAACACAAATATCCTTGTTCTAAACGATGTCTCAAGAAATTATCTCAAAAGTAATTTAGAATCACTTGTGTATGACATGTTGTAATTTATCCAGAAGAAAATCAATCAAATACCTATGAAGTAGTGTTCTAGTCCAAGTGAACATGCGTTGTGCGTCGGGGCGAGCATAACTTGCACCCTGGCACAAGCGTTCTATTGCCGCTGCAAAGTTGGGTAGAAAATTTGCGCTGGGATGCAAAAAACTTGCACCCCAGTGCAAAGTTACTGCTCACTACACGCCAGGGTGGTGGTTTTCTTGTGCCCAAGCGCATGAGGCGTGTTTTCCCCCTATTTTGCCATATGCTTCTCTTCACACCCGGCGTACGATGTGCTACCAACATGTGCTAGGGTGTTCTCCAATGCTCATTTTGCCCGCTCGACTTTAATTTACTCTATTTCTTTCAATTTTTGTCAATTTACCCAAATTTCAAAGCAAAATCAACATAGACTTTGGATGAAAATTCTTTACACCAAATATTTAAGAGGGGTTAATTAATCTGTAGAATTATCCCATGGCTCTTGCAATAGATTTTAACTTTGGGAAGATATTGTCAATTAAAAGACTTGATTATCAAAGGGGTTTGCTTTAAAATTCATGTGAATTCTAAAGTTCTCACTTAGAAACACAATTTCATATCACGAATTTCTTTTTTCAACTTGTCAACAATACAAGGACCTGCTCAATTCTTGCTACTAAGCTAAGTATCTTATGATTTAAGGGGAATGTGCCTAGTATTTGAGCACTTTACATGATTTGTTAGGTCCATAAATGATTGCTTAAATTCAAAAGATTAATATTTCTCTCTTTTAAGCTTCAACAAAGCTTTGATGTGCACCCTCCAAGTCGAGAGTGTTTTTCTGTCAAGAGTGGATTCTTACTTATCAAAATAAGACATTTTCTTCTTAAAAATCTTTGGAATGCAAAAATTCAAGATAGGCATAAGCTTTTTCTTCGGTGTATTATAAATGATGCGTTGCCTACTAGAGCTAGACTTAGTTCCTTCATTTTTTGTGCTTTAAATGTCCTATCTATCTATGATGGTGAGTTCAAGTTCCTTAATCATCTTTCTCTTTGTTGCCTTCTAATCAAAATTGCGGGTTCAACTTTAAATGAAATTTTCATAATTTTCTTTTTAGGAATGAATCACTCAAAAATTGGATCTCTTGATTTTTTTCTTGATAAATCCATGAGTTTTGAATTTGTGATGGAGATTTTTTTTGGTGGAATAGAAATAAAATCACCCATGGCCTTAATTATTTGCATGCACAAAACCTTATCAAGAAGGCAAAGGGCATGATAGCAAAGCAGCTGCAAGCGCAACGCACAAAGAAGACTCTTGTGCAAAGACTTACAAGTGAAAATAGTTTTACCCCTTCTGTGATTCAAAAAGATTATTTTACCCCCCATGAAAAAAGAGAGGGTAAATCGCCCCCTTATGTTTTCAGAATTTGGATCACCATATCCTCTTGTAACTTCAGTTCAATTTTGATGTGTTCAAACAAAAATGCCCTCAGATAAATATGATCCACCCTTCTCTACAATTAACAATCTCCAAATTTTTGGTCTGAATTTTAAAATTTAAAAATGATTAGGTCTTATGCAATTGAAACCCTAGTCTTCTCACTATTCGATTTTTTTTTTTTTTTTTGCAATCTTCAAAACATAACTTAAATACAAGTGAGAAAAGTAATTCCCAATCATTGAAGGAGGAATTTGCAAGGCATTTGGACAGGAGAGAGACCAATATAAGTGACAATTTTTGACAGAAAAATAGTAGTAATTAGAGAAGCTTTAGATGCAAAATTTAGACAAGGTAAGTGTTTAGAACACATAAAATTATGGATAATATGTTGACTTAATATTTATTTACTATTTATTGAAGCAAGAACTAAATATATGGTTGAAGTGACAGTGAGATTCTTCTCGGGTTTGAAAAAATATTCACTTTGTTTGCTTTTGTCATCCATATGGGGATGTATCTCTGATATTAATATTATTGATGAGAGGTTGGTGGTCCCTCGTGAGAGAAAAATAAGTGCTACCCCCTATTTTGGACAAAAATTGGAACAGTACTTTGGGCCCAGCACTGTTATATATATATATTCTGTTAATGATTTCTTTATGAGATGAAATATTGTTGATTTGTTTTCAATGAATTAGTAACTAATAGGTTTGCTCATTAGTTGTTCATGAATTTTATTTTGAATTCTTTATGAGTTATTTGCTGAATATTTTATGTTAAATTCTTTATGAGTTATTTGTTGAATATTTGCTTAATTCTTTAGTAGCTGATGTGTTTGCTCATGTAGTTGTTGGTGAATTTTATGTTGAATTCATTAGGTGAATTTTATGTTGAATTCATTAGGTGAATTTTTGTGTTAATTAATGTTGATTTGGTTTTCATAAATATAGATATAATGTTGCATGATGTCCACATGTGGGTGGGAGGCAGTTTGTATACATGGAGTCCAATATTGAATACAAGGGAGATGAGAAGCATGTATTTAGTAGAGTTGACTTGAATTTCCTAGGGATGGAAAAATTGTATGGTATGCTTACAAGCATCACAGAGGACCAAAATTGTAGCTGCATGTTCTACTACTGTGTGCTTGGTTTACCACTTGACATAGGATCGAGGAATATTAGTTTGAATGCAACCATGGAAATTGTAGAGATAGTTGCATATTATGAAGGTGTAAACATTCCTGTTGTGATATATGTAGAGATTGTGTCTCCTCTAATGATTGTGATAGACACCCTAGGACTTGTGGAACCTAATGAGGGCATGGTAGTTCCATATGTACCAGCAGAAAACCTTACATATGAGCTAATGGAAGAGCATATAGGGAATAAGCAAGCACATGAGACTGGGGATACACATGATGATGCACCTTAAAAGCCAGCAGTTGATCATGCAACACAAGAGGCAACAGTTGAGGCATCAAATGAAGATCTTGGGGCAACTTCTAAGGTAGGTCAGGCACATGAACATGCATCACAAAAGGCAACAGAAGTGCACTCAGATGATCATATAGCAGAAGATGAGTAGATAGGGAATGAGCAAGCAAATAAGACTATTGGAAAACATGATGATGCACCTCAAGAGCCAGCAGTTGACCACATGGCATAAGAACCAACAATTGAGGCATGCAATGAAGGGATTGAGGGTATAGATTATCACTACAAAAAAATGTGTTATTTGCCACCCCAATTTTGCTTACTCTTACTAAAATGTAGGGAATAAATTTTTACCTATATTTTAAACTACATGGACATTAAAATTTATTAAAGCTTATGGTTAAAAGTAAACCATAGGCATTATGTACTCAGTACTTACACTTTTCCAACCATAAAGAATAAATTTTAATTTGCTTACGCTTTAGAGCTAAATCGTAGGCAATACTTAATTATTACCTACACATTTGTGATCGTAAAGAATAAAATCTTATATTTCCTATGCTTAAGAATTAAATCATAGGCATTACTTAATTATTACCTACATTTTTGTGATAGTAAATAATAAAACAATTTTCTTTGAATTTTTTCGTCATAATTTTTTTTCTTGTTTATCAATACTTTTAAAGTCTTTCCTATTATTTTATTTAACAAGAATAAAAAGTCCTTTGATTTATTTTTTATTCTCTCATTTTTTTATTAACAAGAATTTGTTAGTTATTTATGTACAGAGTTATTTATTTATTAACAAGAATTTTATACTTATTAATAATAAGTATAAATAAAAAGGTTTTTTAAATTATATCTAAACTAGTTTTATTTAAATTAGTGCTTTTGCATTCTATGCCCTAGCAGAAAAAGAATTCATCCCTTCTCTTGCCTATAACTCACTGTTGCCACTTTTGTCGCCATCCTCGATCTGCGTACTTGTTGGAATTGCTAACTACTAGAGATTATTGGAGAAATCTCAACCGGTGGTGTTTGGTTAGGTGCTAAAATAGTTCTATGCTTCTTTTTTCTTTTTGATTTTTCAATCAGATTGAGAAGGCTAAATTGCTATAATTATATGTGAAATGCGATAGGTTTTTGGTATTGAGTTTGCTTTCTGTATCTAATGATCATAATATTTTCTTTTCAATCTTTCTGATTTAATTTGGTTTCTTTCTTGATATGTGAAATTGGTTAAATTTCTCAACGAAAATCTATTTAATTGGTTTTGGGACCCTATGTTGTTATTTGTTTTCTTTTCTGCTATTTATTTTCTTGCTGCATCCAGTGAGAACTTGTTGACTTTGTCCTCTTGTATGTGAGGTTAAAAAACTGCCTCTTTATGTTTGTATGAATAAATAGAGGATGCACGTATGTATATCATTTCTTTGTTTGATTATTGAGTGATATTTTTTATGGCAAAACACATTGCTTTGGCATTTCATGTTAGAATCTAAAGGTGATTCCTTTGACCCAAGGAAAATTTCCTCTTTCACATCCTCCTTGTTTGTAATTGTTTTCATGATACCTTCAATTGCAACCTTGAATAAAATTGTCATGACCCATGGATTTAGCAGATTCTTCTCCTTAAAAGGAAAGAATGGCCAGTAGTTCCTACATTGATCACTAGCTTAATATGGTGTTCAATAGTTATATATCCTTAAAATTTTTGTCTATAAATAAAGATGAAGATCCTTTTCAACTTGTCATACTTGTAACTTGGTGTTAGAAGATTTGAGAGGGTTCTTTTGAAAATGATCGTAGAATCATCGTTTTTACTTTGGTTTCAAGCCATAGAAACTCTATTTGTTCCTATTATTTGATTCATTTTTGGTCAACTGAAATTGTTTTATTAATTGTCAATTGATAGTGTGTGTGAGGTCTCTCTTTAGTTTCTTTTGATGATGTCCGATCCAAGCCGAGGCCTTGGTAGAATGGAGCAAAAATGAAATCTCTAATTTGTTATTTATTTATTTTAGTGAAAGTTAATTCTTTTATTCGTATTCTAATATTGACTAAATATATTCTTTATTCGACCTTAGAATATAGGATGTTCTAACAAGTTGATTCACTAATTTGATTGATCCTGTAATCATCAAAACATAATTACACATGAAAGGGATGGATTTCCACCATCTAAATGCTTTGAGTTGTAAGCATTTTCTTAAACAAAAATGCGCCAAAAGATTCTTCTTAAGCTTTCATTTTTACCTGATTTTGAGCCATTGGAGGAAATGATTTTTTCTTTTTAGTGGTGGTAGTAGCAGAAGTGAAGGAGAAGGATTAGGGAAAAGAGGAGATGAGTGGACGGAGGTTTTTTCGTGGGAGCCTAGAGCTTCCTCTATCATAGCTTCTTGGTGAGTTTTTATTTTATATTTTTCTAAGTAGTTCTATTTGGTAGTACTTTGATTTTCTACTTTCTATTTCATAATATGAAATCGGATCAGTTTTAGTGTGGATGCATATGTTCTATTTTCTTATTCTTTCTTTATGATAAATTTAGTGCTTTTGTTGGATTATAGTGATGATAGTTTTTAGGAGTGGCCAGGGGCAAAATAGTTACAATAGCAAAACCCACAACTATATAAATAACACTTATAATTTGATCCCACAACCCATAAAAAATGACTGAGCCTATGATGGATTGATTTATGGAGATTCTGAGGGTTTTTGTCATTTTCTTCATGAGTGAGCCAAATGGCCAGTGATTTCAAAAGAAACCACAACATCTAAGAGTATGATTATTTGTCATTATACTAGTTATATTTTTGGAGTACGTACCATAGAATATTTTTCAAGTCCTTAGACAGAGGTTAGAGACACATAAAAGAACAAGATAGTTTTACATCTCACTGCTTAATTAATGAATCACTTGTAGAGCTCTAGACAAGAAAGGAAAACAGCATGCAGATGTCATATAAGATGTTAGGACACAATAAATTCCATTTTGTCACTTGCAGTACTTTACTTCATAGGCAAAAGCGCACATGATTAAGGATACTTTGAGAAATGATATCCGAGGGGATTAAAGGGAATGTGAAGTATTTAGTTCTCTGCCACCTAAATGACTCTAATATTTTCTTTTTTATTTGGAGTAAGGGGTTATAGTTTGTTTAATCAAATTTAGTTGTGATTAAATCTGACCCCAAGAATTTAAAATAACATTGAAAAGAATTATGTTAAGAATTAGACAAAATCAACCCTTTAACTAATTACCACCCTAAAATTTAGTGGCCACTCTCTCAAATGCTAACATAGTTATATATGACTGCTAAACTCATCCAAAACTACCTTTATTTATATATCTCAAGTTGATTTTGATCACACCATGAAATGCTTTACCAAATTCCATCTAAGTTGCATGAAATTAAATGTGAGGACGTGATTTATTTATCTTAGGAAATGCATATTCTGATATATGTTCTCAAGTTAACTTTACAGAACTTAAATATTTAAGGGGCACTGTGTTACACTTAGTTGTTCCATCATGGAGATTTGATTACTCCCTTTAACATAATGCTTGAAATGTTCACTTTTACACAATGATAATAAAATATTATTATCCAAATAGAAGATGGAATGTGTGCTCTTCAAATGGCTCTTTGATTTACTACATTGATTCCCACTGAAAGTACCTACATTTGTTTATGCATTCTCTTTTTTTGTTTTAGTTGTAACATGTTATGTTGAGATATATTAATGATTGAATTATATCCGATTATTTCATGTTGGGCAAAATTTGTGTTTGTTGCCTATGTAGTGTGTTTGAATATGTTCGTTATTATCACCAAATAGGTAAGAAAACTTTGAATAATTTTGTTGTGTCATGTTTATAACTTGAAATTGTTATATACATGGAATGGAGATTGCAATGTTTTTAGTTTGACATAATGCTATTTTTCTCAAAATAATTGAGATATTAGATTATTTATTATATTGTTGTACACAATTTCAGGTAGTTCGTGCATTCTTTTTTCATGATGATATGGGAATTTGTGATGAGGATGCTCCATAACTTTCAAGAAGAAACAAGAAACTGATGTGATGGGTGGTTGTCGATGACTTTGATTAGTGATACTTTTTTGCATTTTACTTTAATAGTTGTGTAATGTCAATTTACTCATGAAACTATTATTGGATTTTGAGTTGATTTTAGGATGATGAACTACATTTGTTATGACTCTATATTTTAACTTATTTTGAATGGATAGTAATGTTGAATGTTTTCTTGAATTAGTTAGTTGTTGAATATTAATATATTTGAAATTTATTATTTGAATGAATATGTAAACAGGCATAAATAAAATTTTTATAATGTAAAAATGATGGTAATTTGTTTGAAATATTAATTAGAGTATTGGTTATGTTAGGAAACCATAGTCAAAATGTTTGCACTTTTTCACCACTACACGCTTGGACAATAAGAAATAGTTATAATATTGCCTACATAATTTTAGAACGTGGCTAGTAGGGGTGGCTATTAAATTAAGGTATTGCCTGTGGTTTATCCAAAGCATAATAAATATGAATAATGGCTACGGTTTTGCATTTAGTAACCATTATTTGTAGAATTTCACCAACTTCCAAAAAATCATCACCAAAAAGTTGCAAAACCGTAGCTAAAGGTTTGGCAACAGTTTCCAAATTGTAGCTAAGTATTTGCAATTGCTACAAATGCTATGGTGGCCAATGTGTTGCATAACTGTTGCAAATAAATTATTGCCAACACTTTGCACTTTTTCATGATGGTTATGCAACCGTAGTGAAAAATTATTTTTTTGTAGTGCACACATGAGGAGATAACCATTGGGCAAGAATGTGGGTTACGTCTGGGGCAGTAGATGAAGAAGTTGGGGTGGCTGCTAAGGCTTTATTCAATCATGCACTTGAGGTAACTTTTAACCACTTTTATTTTCAAAAACTATTATTTTACCCCTTTATAATTTTTATTTTGGTGTTTTACCCCACTTATATTTTTTATATTAGTGATTTACCACCATATGTTTTAGTACTCCTTAATAGCTGAACATTTATAGGTATATTATCCATACAAGATTGAATTGAGCAAGTTATTAAGGTAGTACATGGGCAGGCTTTTGGGGTAGTAAATGAAGAAGTTGGGGCGGCACTTGAGCATTAGAGGCAACTTTTAGAGGCAGTCATCTAGAAAAAAAAAACCGAAATAGCTTATGATCCACCATGTGAGGAGACAATTAAAAAAGAACCAGAAGCAATTCAACAAGAAAAGAATCCATCAACACAGGAAAGCACCATCATTAGTTGACCTGGGTTTAGAGGGGCTAGAAGTAGACCTTGACTTCTTATGGCAAGATAACAATGTACAAGATAGTCAACCAATAGATGATAAGAATGCCAGTCAAGATAAAGGAAAAAGGCCAATAAGTGATGTTGGGCAAGTAAATTCAGCTAATGATGCTAATGCATCAACTAATGATGATTACATACAACCTAATGAAGCAGATGATGAGTCTGATAAGAGTGATTATTTAGACATACCCAGCTATGTTTTGGAAGATGTTGAAGGGTCCACTAATGATGACATTTTGACTGAGAGAAGTCATAACAAAAGGGACTTAATTGATAAGTTGAAAAGGATTTTGAGAGATGTAGATGTGGATGATGATGGGACTAGTAAGAAGAAAGTTGCAGAGGCTCAGAATGTGGCTGAAGATGACTGGAACAATGAGGTTGGAGATGAAGATGAATTAATTAGCTTACTTGGTTTAGATAATGATGCACTTAAGCATTATTATTATAAAGAAGAAAAGGATATGAAGAACTTCCAAATGGCTGTAGGTACAACATTTCCAAGTGCTCAAGTCTTCAAAGAGGTGCTCAGACACTATTATGTAAAGGAAGGATTTCAGTTGGAGTTTATGAAAAATGAGAATGCTAGAATAATTGCAAGGTGTGCTTACGAACAATGCACATGGAGAATTCATGCTTCGCCAATAATGGGGGACAAAAATTTTCAAATAAAAACTATTAAAAGGGAGCATATGTGCACAAGAGTGTATGAAAACAAACTTGCTCAGTGTGGCTACTTAGCTAAGAGGTTGGAAAACATAATGAGAAAATCTAGAGAGATTACAAGCTGTTATTAACAGAAATTTAGGGATTCAAGTGAACAAATGAAAAACAATAGCTACAAAGAAAAAGGCTTTGGCAAATATAAGGGGGAACGAAGGATTGCAATATGGAAGGTTGTGGGATTATTGTGAGATTGTGAGGCAAAAAAATCTTGGCAACAAACTTATTCTCAGAAACGTTGATGGAAGTGACCCCCTTGTGTTTGAGAGAATGTATTTTAGTGAAGAATGATTTTTTAGCTGGTTATAGGCCTATTATAGGCCTTGGTGGTTGCTTTTTGAAGATTGCTTTTGAGGTATGACTTTTGGTGGCTGCTAGCAGAGATGATAATGATAATATGTGGCTTATTGCTATGACATTGGACCCTGTAGAGATTAGAGAAACTTGGACTTGGTTTGTTTGAGAACTATTGGATGATATTGAAGGTTTTGTAGAGTGCAAATGGGTGTTTATATCTGTCAGGTAGGTTAAAAGACTTGGTCTTTGATAGTGAGCATAGGTTTTGCATCAAACATATATATGAAAATTTCAAGAAAAAATTCAAAGGAGAAGAGTTTAAACAACCATTCTGGAAGGCTGCCTCTATAGCCAACAAGACAAATTTTGAAGACTTCATGAAAGAAATTGAGAAAGCTGACCTTAAGTTGGATCAACAGACAGAAACTACGGCTGAGTGGTTGAGAAACATCCCTCCCCGACATTGGAGTAGATCTCATGTTCAAACATACTATAAGTGTGATGTTATGGTGAATAATTTGTGAGTTTTTCAATAATTACATCCTTGAGGCTAGAGATAAGCCAATCATCACCATGTTTGAATAGATTGGAACTAAATTTATGACTAGAATCCAGTGCAAAATGGAGGTTATTGAAAAATATGCTAGCTCAATTTGCCCTAACATCTTGAAAAAGATCAATAAAGTGCACAAACTAGCTAAGAATTGGTGGACAAAGTAGTATGGAGGAGATGAATTTGAAGTGGACAATTTCATTTATAAGTATGTTGTTGACTTAGTTAATGACACTTGCACATGTGGTATGTTCCAATTGAATGGATACCCATGTTGTCATGCATATGCTGTCATTTTTGAGAAGCGAGACAAGATTGAGGATCATGTGAATGCTTATTACAGTGTGGAGTTGCTTAAACAAGTTTATCAATTTATGATCCATGGTGTTCCTGGCCAAAAGCATTACATTAAGACCTTTTTTGAGCTACTGTTGCTCTCATCCTTGAAAAAGAAAATAGAAAGACCTAAAAGGTTGAGGAGAAGAGGACCAGGCGAGGTGCAAGAGAGCATTTCAACAAGAAAAGGCTTGACTCATACCTATAAGAGATGCTTCTAAACATGCCATAACAAAGTTACTTGCAAGAATCATGTGCATCCAAATTCTAAACTATATAAGGTATGTCATTATATACATGTTTAGTTTATTATCATTTTAATTTCTTTCTTTCCTTGTTTATGTTCTAATTTTCTTTGTAGGGGATCCTCCAATAGAGATAAATACTTAAAATTCAAGTGCCCCTCCTGCCAGTCAAGCTTCTGCAACTAATGTCCAGCTTTTTCCTACCTCTACTCCTCAATCAAGAACAACAAGGGTAACTACATCTTATTTATTTTTCATATAGTATTAGGCTACTAATTTACTTATTTTAACATTTAAAAAGGCTTCCAAACAGTCAACTTCTAGAGGAGGAGGACATACTAAGGCTTCAGGAATAAAGCATTACTTGGTAGACAACTTAGTAGAAGAAAATTAAATACATCAGGGCCACATTCAAGAGTAGCTACATCCGGAGCAGTTGCAAGTGCATCGGCTCTAGCTCCTGTTGGTTTAAGTCCCAGTGGGTCAAATCCAGCTGCTTCAACTCCAATAAGTGCAACAATGGGTTTTGGATCTAAAGTTGGAAGTGTGTAGAGAAAAAAAAAGCAACTGCACCTGATATGTCTGAAAATATTAGGCCAAGGACATCACAAAGGAGAAAAAAGAACTAGGAAATGTAAAGCTATAATTTTTTGAACTTTTTCTGAAGCCAATTGTAGTATTGAAGCTGTAGTATTCTTCAACATTAATGCTTGCAGTATTCTGGCACTTTTGGCTATTTGAAGCTCAATTTGTTGGATTTTTTTGGAATGTTTTAGGCAAGAGAATTCCTTATGTATGAAGTTTGCTTACGACAACTTTATGTTAATGATAGTGTAAATGTTATTGTAGTTATATTTTATAGTTGTTTAGTTTCTTGGCATTTTTTGGATTGGATTTTAGATTGCTTTTTGCTTGGTGAATGGTTAGTTGCCTTTGTATTGGTTTTGTATTGGTTTTGGATTGATTTTAGGATTACTTTTAGCTATTTGACAATAATAGATGACAGATTTGGATTTCTGCAACTTTGTGTAGTGGATTTGTTTTCTCTCTTTTCTATAAAAATATGAGCCTTTCACCACTTTATGTTTTTAGAAAGAATTGTTTAACCCCATTATACTTTTAAAAAGAAGTGTTTAGCCCCTTTCTGTTTTCCTAAAGAAAGTATTTAACCCCCTTATGTTTTATAAAACAAGGAATACACCCCTTTGTGTTGCTAATTTTTTCAACGACCGTTGTAGATACAACCAGATTAAGAAAGTCTTACTGAAATGAAGAAATTCAAAACTCCACATTAACAAGAAGATGTTAAAAATTAACATTGTTAACAAAACACCTCATGCAACCCAAGAAAAATGAATATAATTTTTAGCCATCTCATATTCAATGTGTGTAGACACCCTTGACACAACCTCGTCCATGTTAGGAACATTGCTTTCCTCCATTACTGCACTTCTGTCCAATGTCATTGGTGGGCTTATTGGAAGGTTAGTTGCTACCCACATAGCTTGTTGTAGATTACACCAATGAAAGAAGTTGCATTGGTGCTTCAAACAAGAGCAATACAACTTCCCCTTTGAAGGCTTCATCTTAGACTCCACTACTCGAATTTCAGCTCTTATATTGCATTCACATTCTAGAGTTTTCCCATATCTCAAGTCAAGGCCGACTTGTTTTTGTGCTTCTTTACTTTTATTCTTCACTCTTGAATTGGATGAGGACATTCTGCAAATTTTTAGGGTTTGAAATAAAGAAGAAGGAAGGAAGAAGGCAATGGAAATTAAAGGAATGAAATGGGCAAAAGAGGAGAAAATAAAAACAAAATGGGAAAATATGATGGATAGATAAAAATGTAATCTCAATTGACAAAAGTTAGAAAAAGTCCATCCCTACTTGCGCAACAGTGTGTGAACGTCATTTATAATCTCAAGGTGGTGGGGCAATTCAAGAAAATAACATAAGTAGGTTTTATACCCCTTTTTTTCACGAGAGAGTAAATTACCAAAACAGTATTTTTGAGGGGGTTAAAAATAAATTTTCTCAGGACTTATTGATGGAAATTCATGGGATAGACCAAGAAAATAGTCTCTTTAAGTTAATACAAATGCTATTTTATAAAAGGCCCCGTCAGCTTCTATTGCTTTGGTCATGCGTAATGAAAATGGTACCATTGCGCAAGTTGCTACTAACCAATTAGTTTGTACTGATGTTTTTGCTGTGGAAGCCATGGCCATTAAAATGCTTGCAACCTTGCTCACAAGGTTAAAATCCACCAAGTCATTATTGAAAACGATTGCATGATTGTTATTTAGTTCATTTTTGATGAAAATTTCAATTTTTTTTATTATTTCAGACCTCAAATGAGAATATTCATTGATATTGAGCATGCTGACTAAGTAAAAATTTAAATTTATTTGAAGCGTCTCATAATTTAACAAAAATGGGTCGTTTCTTTTAGCCCGTCTGGTGCTGTTCCTTTTATTAATTTTCCTTCGAATACATTTTGCAACGAGAGCTTTCTATTGTGGACTGATGATTTTCTTATTCAATAACATATTTTATTTGCTTGATACTTATAGAAAAGAAAAAAGAAAATCAAGTAACAGTACTCTACAACATCTATAAAAATTTGGAATAAAGTGCGTTATAGTTCTTCATGCTTGCCCTCTCAGTTTCAAGTATTCCAGGTGAATTTCGACAATACTTCGCCCAACCCACCTCGTAATTTGAAAATGACAAAAACATGCGGAGATTTACAAAACCACTGGTAACTGGCCCACTGTTTCCTAGGGCTGAGCGGTCAGCTAAGGTTCCAAAAGCCAAGCGACGCCGTTAGAGGCGAGTCCAACAGCATGTCGGAGAGTCAATAAGTACCCTCAGTGTCAGTAATAATTCAGGAAGGTGGCGGGGCTGAAAGAGTAAGATTATAGAAAGTGATTGTCGTGGGAGAAACGGAGAGCCAGAGGAACACGTTACAACCCGGAAAATCTGTGCAAGGGTCGAGAAAGGAGAAAGAG
>JACGDI010005305.1:761609-789919 GCA_014898725.1 Jacaranda copaia
ATTTTTGTTGAGTTATCTAGCTAATTTATTCTGTTGGTTGTGACTTCAATTTGGTTTCTGGATTTGTAGGGGAAGGAGATTGAGTCTAACATGTGTCACCAGTGCCAGAGGAACGATAAAGGGAGAGTTGTACGCTGCACCAAGTGTACCACTAAGCGATATTGCGTGCCTTGCATGACTAGATGGTATGGGATTTTAAGATGGGGGAATTCATTTTTATTGGGTTTGGGCTGTAATTTTATCTCTGTTTCTTGGCATGAAATAAATAGCATCTTGTGTGTTATCAGTGGAACTTTAGCTATACATGTTTATTTAGGGCCTCTCTATCTGTTATATAGATGCAGATAGACACAAACTCAAACTCTTTTCCCTGTGTATATCAATATATCTCGGATTCTGTCAGTCTGAATGTGACCTTTTCTCAGGTATCCGCGGATGCCGGAAGAGGCTTTTGCTGAAGCTTGCCCTGTTTGTCGCAACAACTGCAATTGCAAGAAATGTTTGCGGCTTGATGGGCCAATTAGGGTTGGTTTTTATGTATTCTCAATTTGCTTTTATTTTCCTTTTGTTTGCCTTAACAACTGCAACCACAATTTGCCTTTCATACTGTTTTGTGCTTTCTCCCCCCTCTCTCTAGCTCTCTCATGCTGTTGAAATACTCTGTCTAATTGTATGTTTTTGTTCTATTTACATGCAGCACCTGAAGAATTTGACATTGGAATTTAGTGTTGAAGAAAAAATGCAATACTCTAAGTACATGCTGCGAATACTTCTACCGTTCCTAAGACAATTACATGCAGAACAATTGGCCGAGAAGGAAATGGAGGCTAAGATACAAGGTATTTTCTTGTCGGGACTGGGATAACTTGGGCGTGCATTTCTTGGGGTGCAACTTCTTTTCCCTCCTGAGTTAGCATGGGATTCATTTGGTATAGACCTTTATGTGAGCTATCATCATGTGGTTAACTGGCAAATTACAGACTTTACTTATGAATTGATGCATAAGTTTTCCCTATTTTACAAATAATGAATTAGTTATATGATTTTATAGTTTAATTCAATTAAAATTCCATAAATAAAGAAAAAAGTATTGTTAAATACATTAGAAATGAATAGTCAATGTAAAGAGAAAAAAGGGAAAAAACTTGTGAGAGAAGAGAGATCATTTTGTTGGAAGGAGGGAGAAAAAATTGCCTGCATGAGAACGGAGAGAAAAGTGGAGTTGGAGACAAACAGAAAAATAGAATAAGAATGCTAGTTTTCACAGTCCAAAGACACCAAGTGGTCTCTCTGCAATTATAATGGAGTATACATTATATCAGGGTAGGTGTTGAAATGTTGCGATGAACATGAAAGTGATCTCTAGATGTATTGTTTGGAACATGCAAAAATAAATGGTTTGGAAAATAAGTCGTATTTTCAGTAAAATGGGAGATATTAGGTTGACTTAATACATGGAATATCTTCATTCTGCTTTTGGTAAATATGTAGGCATTAAGTACCCAAAGATAATGGAGTAGAGTAAATAGTTATCCAGCTACCCATTTGTTTGAATTCTCTGACTATTAATCGTTTGTTTCAGCAGGGCAACCAATTTCTGAAATAAAGCCACAAAAATCAAACTGTGAGGCGAATGAACGGATATACTGGTAGATCTCAGTACAACTCTGTTAGTTTCCTATAAATACTTCTTTCAGGTTGCAAATGAGAGTCATTTTTGTATGAATTTATGCAGTGACAACTGTAAAACTTCTATTGTTGATCTTCATCGAAGCTGCCCGAGGTGTTCCTATGACCTGTGCCTCACTTGTTGTCGAGAGCTCCGGGAGGGATGTCTGCAGGGTGGCGATAAGGAAGTGGTCATGCAGTTTGTGGATTATGGTCTAGATTACTTGCATGGTGGTGATGCCAAGCCTTCTGGTCAAATGGTTGAAGCTATCACCAGCGATCCTGCCGAAGTAAAATCTGAATGGAGATCCAGGGAAAGGGGTATAATTCCGTGTCCACCCGAATGGGCGGGAGGTTGTGGTGAAGGAATTCTAGAATTGAAGTGCATCTTTTCCGATAATTGGGTCTTTGAGTTGTTGCTGAAAGCAGAAGAATTAGCCAGAACACAAGGTTTTGAGGACTTGTCCAAAAATTTTGAGCAGGAGTGCTCGTGCTTGAAGTTCTTCAACGAGAATGCAATTAAAAGTGATAAGTTATGTAAAGCAGCTTCTCGACAAAACTCGGAGGACAATTTTCTGTACCGTCCAACCGCTAAAGACCTGCAGCATGATGACTTGAAACATTTTCAATGGCATTGGTCTAAAGGTGAGCCAGTGATTGTTAGTGATGTGCTTGAGACCACAATGGGTTTGAGCTGGGAACCCATGGTTATGTGGCGTGCTTTTCGTCAGGTAACAAACAATAAACATGAGGCCCTACTTGATGTGACTGCAATAAATTGCTTGGACTGGTGTCAGGTCAGTTAACTTCTCTTTGAGTTTCCCTTTTTGTCCTTTTCTTTCGAACAGTAGAAATCTGAAGTCTTTTACGTTGTACACTATGTGAGTTAACTAAAATACTGGAGTTTGGCACACATAGTGAAAGTTCTTCGTTAAACAACTTGCTCAATGGGAAGAGCTGAATGATGTATTATTTTTATGGCATATTGTTTCTAGACTGGTAACTCTAATGAAAATTGGATGTATTCTTGCTGATGTTTTATGCGTATTGGGATCCATCTACTGCCTATTACTGTGCTTGTTTGTTTGCTTCATCTTTGGGCTATTGTTTAGAGCAGTTTTCTTCACCTGGTTAAGTTTCAAACAGTTTTCTTATATCTGGTGGTTATGATGATTATAATTTTTTCACTGGAGCTATTAGATTATTGAACACGACTTATAGAATTTTAACTTTGTTGAGACAATTTAGGCTTTAAATTTTCTTATAGATGGGGGTGTGGTGATGATGGTGTTTCTGAAGCTGTTAAGTCACAGAGTAATAGCTTCAAGACTTTGAAAATATTGTCGGTTGCAGTCCTGATTCAACTTATAGAAACCATTTAATATTGTGAGACCTGTCAACCTTTGAATTTTCTTGTGACAAGAATACAATTGAATCTTTTGCTAATGTGAAGAATGGCTGCGGCCTGTCTCAAGTAAAATTGATTTTAGAAGTCAAAACTAGATGCAGCAACATGGGCTTATTAATTTCTCTCTCTCTTTTTATCTTTATTTTCAGCATTACACTCTTCTGTCTCTTGCCTATGAAGGAGATACTGCCTCAGATTATTAGAGTGGATGTGGTTCTGGTTAGATGAGATACCGATTCCAAACTTTATATGAGATGAAATCTGAATTTGCATTATACTCTTCAACAATATAGTGATAATTGTTAGCTACAACATAGTAGAGGCACTCAGTCAACGTAGATTGACATGAATTCTGATTCACATCCAATATTGTATCTATATGGATACGTTAGAACGTATGCATTAGCATTGGTTTGACGTATTTATTGTTTTGCTTGAGTCTATTTTTTCCCATGAAAGTAACTTTATGGGATTGATTTTGGTATGCTTCACTCGATCAGGTATAATTATTATTCACAATTTGTGTGTTGTATGATTCCCTTTGGTGTTTCATCTATAAGATAATTAGAAATTCCTATTTCCTATGTAAAACTTTGTTGAAGGTTCTTTGTCTTGTTTTTCTTATCCAGCTTTTCCAAAATATTGAATGTTAATGATGGAAAACTCATATGCTTGCAATGACAAGCAGGTTGACATAAATGTGCACCAGTTTTTCAAAGGGTATTCAGAGGGTCGATTTGACCATAAAAATTGGCCTCAGATTCTAAAATTGAAAGACTGGCCTCCATCTAACTTGTTTGAGGAGCGGTTACCTCGTCATGGGGCTGAGTTCATCAGTTGCTTGCCTTTCAAAGAGTACACACATCCTCGCAGTGGATACTTAAACCTTGCTGTTAAACTGCCCAAGAAATCTCTGAAGCCAGATATGGGCCCGAAGACTTATATTGCTTATGGAGTTGCTCAGGAACTGGGACGGGGAGATTCTGTAACAAAATTACACTGTGATATGTCTGATGCAGTATGCCCTCTTCTTAAATTTGTGATATTTTGCTGCGTTTCTATTTTTGTTATGGGATATTGGGTTGGTTGGATTACATGAACTTTGTTGACTGGCTTGTTCATTTTATAATCTGTTGCAGTCATTTTATTTTTCTATTGTTAATAAATGTCTTTTAGGTGAACGTGTTGACACATGAGGAGGCGGTGACTCTCATGCCTGATCAACTATTAGCTATAAAGGAACTGAAAAAAAAGCATGCTGCCCAGGATAAGAGGGAACTGCATGGAAATAAAAATATATCAAATGAAATGGATGAAAACCAGAAAAGGAGTGGGAATGCATTATCCAAGTTGAGTGAGAAAGATTTTTCACTGGCTCTGGAAGGCTCTAACTTGAGGAATGGAACTGATGAACTGAGAGCTTTAGATCTGGCAAATGAAAATACACTAAATGAAAAATCAGCTGACAAAGCAATCATGGAAGCTCTCTTCTTGAAACAGAATGGGGGTTCTGCAGGTGAAGACTTACGCCTTAGCATAGGAAGGAATGAAGGTGATAGCTCAGTTGAGCATCTTAATGTGGAGGCCAACTCCAACAATGAATGTAATGGAAAATCAAGTGTCCAAGTGGAAGCGGTGAGAGATAATGAATCTGAGGTACCAAGTGGTGATCAAAGGAATTTGCTTGAAGCTTCCAAAGCTGGTGAAGAGGGCCAAAGGGAAGAGTCTAACAAAGAGGAAATCAATGGTACTTCAGCTTCTGGAACTATGTCAGAAAGTTTTGGAGACCCTGAAGGTGGTGCTCTCTGGGATATTTTTAGGAGGGAAGATGTGCCAAAACTGGAGGAATATGTGAGGAAGCACTTCAAGGAATTCAGGCATATCTATGGTAATCATTTGCCACAGGTAATGGTTAATTAGGTAAAAATTTAATCTGTTTGGATGTTGAAGTAAAACAATGTGCTATGCCAGTCCAGTTTGATGGTTATTTGAACTCCTGTGGAAGAATAAGATTCATGAGCGTCGACAAATTCACAAGTCAGAAACTGCTTAGAGAGAGATGCTAGCACTTGAATTTAGGGAACATTTGTCATCATGCAATTTACTTATTTACTTTTTTAACTTCTTTTTATTTATATGCTTTACTACGTGTGCCACTTGTTCTGTTGTTTCTCTGGGTATCTACATGTCTCTGCCAAGAGCCCTCTCTTGCATGCAAGATATTTTTCTACATCATATATGACCTTTTATTGACTGCTTACCAACATTTTTACTACAGGTTGTCCACCCTATACATGATCAAACTGTTTACTTGACTATGGAGCATAAAGGGAGACTTAAGGAGGAGTATGGTTAGTCTTTTCTCTTGATGTAAGCTACTTTATGCGACTGGTTAAGAAAATAATGCACTTTGTTTATTTTCTTGATTGCTTATGTCTGCGTAGGAATCGAACCGTGGACATTTGTTCAGAAATTAGGTGATGCTGTTTTTATTCCTGCTGGCTGTCCCCATCAAGTTAGAAATTTAAAGGTATGTTTGTTTGTTTAACTACTGTTAATTATTGATTGCGTGAAAGTTTAATGTTTTGTGGTTTGTTGGTGGGCTAATGCGGGCCAGCTCTTCATGGGCCAAATTATTTTAGGGGCCTGGCCTTAATTGGACCCTCTAATAAAGAATGATCCAGGCTTTGTTGATCCACATAATTTTAATTTTGTTGAGTTATATTTAGAAGTGACATTTAAAATAGATGTGAGTTATCTTTTGTTTACTCACATTCATATTTTCCCAAAAATATTTTAACTTTTTTATATAAAATATTTTTTTAAAATTGTTTGGTTACACTTAATTTTTCAACAGTTCAATGCTAATTCTTTGATGTATTTTTAGAAGTTTTCTTAGCATTTTTTTTGAACTATAAAGTGTAATTTTAAAACTTTCCCAAACATAAAAAATATAGAAACCACTTATGATGGGAGGTTTGGCATGGATTCATATTGGTTCACTAATTTAAAAATTATCTACATGAAAGGGGATAATGACCAAAATCTCTGAATGGAATAAGGAGTTTTACTTCCTTACAAAATTATCTTATATAGTTCATTCTTTATGGAAATTAAAGTTTTGATTGGTTGAAATTGATGCCTCCAACTTTAAATTTGAGCTTGCCAAATAATTCTCAAAATTTTTGGAACTTATGATTCAAATTTAGGTATATTATAAGAATTGGAAAACAGGAAGGAAAAATATCATAGTTTAATACAACAAGAGAGAATAATAACCTAAGAGAATTGAGAGAAAATAGAGAGAGTTAAGATGAGAGATGGAGAGAATTTGTGATTAAAATGGGGTAAGAAATGCCAACCCCTTTTACTTTTTCTTTTTGTTAACTTAGGTAGGCTAAATGGGTAGATTAAGGATCGGCCCACTTAGCGTGAATGGTGAACTGCTTGCAACCCACATGGATACAGTTGGTTCGGTCTTGGACTGCATAAATGCAGCCTGACATGTACCTCTAAGTGGGCCGGTCCAAGGTGGGGATGATTTGATGCTTTTCATCTTTTGTTAATTAGCGACGCTAAAGAGGCTTATTTGTAAAAATATGGCAAAAAAAACAAAATTTTACAAAACTAATGCATTTTTGGAAACTTTACAAAACTATGGTAAAGTGTGGCTTTAGGCCACACCTTTAAATATGTTGAAGTTTTTCTTTTTCTTTTTTTAAATAAATTAAGAAGAGGCGTGGCATGCCTCTTGGGGAGGATTTTTTTTTTTTTCAGAATCGGCAAGAGGCGTGGCTTGCTTGCATGGGGGGAGTTACTTGTTATTTGTTTTACACACACATATTTTAAGTTTGTAATTTCAAGTGGTAATGATTCATAGTTTTAAACTTACGTTGCTAACAACTAAATCCATCTAATTTTAGATTTTAATGGCACCAACAGGGAAATGCCAAAGGGTGTCCTAATCTTGTCATTTAGAGAAGCCATTGACTGTAAGAACACTAATCATAGAACCTAATCCAGTTGAGTCAACTATCTTAACAAGCCACAAAACTATTTTGTTCTTAATGAAGTAAACTCAATGTGCTGCTATTTGGAGTATGCAGAAGCACTGTTTAAAAAATCAGACTGGACTAGCAGTTTGGACCAGTTGGATTGTCAATCGGCCGGTGAACTAGTCCGGTTCTTTCAAAAAATTAGGAAAATGAAAAAAAGGTCATATTTTGTAAAAACTGTTTAGACCGGCCGGTTGGACCGTTGAACTATTGAACCGGATCGGTTTTTTTATTTAATTTTTAATAAAATTATTTTTTTAATTTTTTTTGGGTTTAAATACAAAGTTTGAATATTAAAATACACTTTACAAGTTATCTAAAAGTAAAAAATAAGCTTTAATCTAGAGTTTAAAATTTAGAATTAACTTATACACTCTCAATTTTAAACTTTAAACTTGATATATTTAAATTATTGCAATCATTTATAATATGAATAGTGAAATTGGGATTGTAATATTGAATAATATCCTTTAAGCTTTTTATATTTTATATTTTGGTATTTTATTATTTTTTAAATAATATATAATATAAATATATATTTCATAATTATGATGTCACAGCTTAATTGCAGTTCAATTACGGTCCGACTGACGGTTGAACCAATGAACCTTGAATCGGTAAGTTTTCTGGTTCAATGAACGGTCCGATTTTTCGAACGCTATGCGGAAAACTCACCTACCAATTCCTGACTTTGTAGAATTGTTTTCCTCAGGAAGAAACTACATAAATAGTCAGTAAGCATATAAGTAAGTCAACAACGAGAACAAGGGAGGTTGCTGAACAAGGGAGAACAAAGAAACAGCAACTCGTGCAAATTCCTATAGATCAATGTTTTGTAAATATCTTCCAGTGACCAATACAGCAGACACATAGTTTCAACTAAATAAGGACTCATCATTTATCATATTTAACAAGCATGTGAGCTGAAACACCACGGTGAATGCATATTCAAGATCTTAAATCTATTTATAATATTGATTTCTTAATTAAAAGTAAAGGAAAATGTTGCTACAAATGAGAGAATCAATCAAACTAGACTGATTATACAAAATGGTTATGTGATGTAAACTTTGGGGTGCAAAATCTTGATCAGGCTGTTGATTTGTTGCTTCTTTTCATGCTTACGTATTTTCATGGATGTTTGGGTGGATTTCTTCCCCATGTTTCTTTATGGCAAGAGTGAAAAAGGGGGTGTTGGAATGGTACCGTTTGGCCTTGAAAATCACTTCCTCCTCGTTGGTTGTAATGGAGGATACTAAGAGGGTATTAATATGGAGGAGGGTTTGGGTGAGTTAGATAAGTGTTATTAAAATCCCAGCACAAGAGAGGAGGGTTTGGGTGAGTTCAATAAATGTTATTAAAAACCTAGCACAAGAGTGGCCACGCCTCTTGTGAAAAATCTACAAAGTCCTCTCATGCAATGATTTTTAGGGGAAAAAAAAAATCCTCCCAAGCCACGCCTCTTCTTGTGAATTAAAAAAAAAAAAACTTCAGCTTATTTTCAAGCCACACCTTATCATAGTTTTGTAAATTGTCCAGAAACGCGGTAGTTTTGTGAAATTTGATTTTTGTTTTTGCCATATTTTTATAAATAGCCCCATTAAAGAAGATGAAGATCAATAATATTTTAGATAATAATTGTTTTGGTCTTGTAAATGTAATCAAGTTGAAGAACGTAATGCCATGCTACTTGTTTAGTTGTTTTACTACTATCAATTTATTTGTCTATAATTGAGCATTTGGTACTTTAGAATTACATCCAAAAGCATATAAGGTGGCTTGGATGGATTTATTTATCTTGGATAATCTAGGGTTTGTTTAGTTATATTCTGGGTGGTTTGGCAAAATTTTTTTGGGAGAATGTATTTGGACAGTGGGATTAGGGAATATGATGAATATTTGTAATTATTTTAAGGATTGTTAGAAAATGTATTCGGAGAACATGGTTTTCTTATAAATGTCGGGGAAGATAAAATGTAGTGGGATCAGGTTTCATTTGCATGTTTGTTATCTAAATTAGTCATTGGTGGAAGTGTCAAAGTGGGAATCAATCCATTTTGAATCCACCAAGCTACAGTAAGTAGGCTGGTTCCTTTATCGGGAGCAGACTAGTCCCGTACACAACAACTGCTTTAGTCCACAGCGGACTAGGCACACTAGTTCCAAATCGGCTTGACTTTTGTTTTTCTTCTTTTCTTAACATTTTATGTATTAAAATTTTTTGTGTAGAGACCTATGCTGTAGATACCTAAATTTCTATTCTACTTTAATCAAAATTCTCCCAATCTCATCTCTCGACTATCTTTACTTGTTAATTTTTTCTTTGCCCTCTCAATTGTTTACTCTCTCTTGTTGTATAAAACTATAAATAGATGTAGTTGTATTTTTTCTTATATAAAAATTTAAAATTTTATTTTCCAATATTACAAAATACATAAATTCAAAATTTATAGTTTAATTGTTGTGGAAATTATTTAATGAGCTCCAAAAATTTGAGGTTGAAGGTGTCCATTTCAACTGACCTAATCTTTAAATTTGTTGTAAAAATCTACCATTGGAGCATGGTAAGTCCCTACAGTTTGGAAAAATTATATTGTAAAGATGAAACTATATATCGATTGTCACTTGCATTATACCATTATTTATGGGGGTTTCAAACCTTCCGCTTTTATAATATAAATTTGTACCAAATTTTGATTTGGACTAAGGGTGGGGGTAGGCTAGGCTAGGTCAGGCTAGGCTTTGCTTTAAATAGGCCAGGTTTGTTGTATAAATTGAAAGTTCATGCTTGGCCTATTACCTAATATAGGCTTTTTTGAAGGCTTGGTTTAGCCTTTTTAGATTTTTCCAAAACCTAGGCCTGGCCTGAAGAAGCCTATTTTAGTTAAAATTCTAAGTAGGAATGTAAATAAGCTAGGTAGCCCGTGAAGGGCCTATGGCTGGGCCTATTTGAGGCCTAGTTCGGACTATCCTATTTAATAAATAGGCCAGGTTTAGGCTTTTAATGATGTCTATTTATATAATTAAAAAGGCTAGTTAAAAAGGTTTTAAATTTATATAGGTTCATGCTTTTAATAGGTTTAAAAATTCTATAGTTTATATTAAGCAAAAATAATTGGCGATTATAATACATTTATCTAAACAAAGAGAAATGCATAACTAGACATTATTATAAGTTAAACAAAAATTTAAAATAAAATGTCTACGTATTAATTAAGAACATAATATATAAATATGTAAAATTAATTAATATAAAATATGAAAGCAATTATATAAGTATTATAAAATATTTAAATGTATATATTATAATATAATTAAATTCCATAGGCTGGCTTGGTGGGCTTTATAGGCTTTTTTAAAAGCCTATACCTAGCCTTTTTAACTAAATAGACTTCTTTAAAAGCGGAAATTTGGTCTATTTATTAAATAGGCTAGGCCGTAGGCCCCTAACGGGCGGCCTAGCCTATTTCCATCCCGACTTTTGGACGTTTTTCATGTTGAAGTATGTGTACTAAAAAACACTATATTGAAAAGGTGAAAAATTATATTTATAGCATAAACAAAATACAAACATTATTTTCGTTCCAATCAACATACTTATTCATTGCCTATATAAAAAAATTGGGCTTCATTTCTTGTCAAAAATCCTCAAAAACATGGGCTATGTTTCTAATGTCAAAAGATTAAAAACAAAAATATGAACCATATGTCAAAAACCACAATAAAAACATGAGCTATGTTTCTTCACATCGTTAAGCCTCCAAGAAATGAAAAAGTCAATTTTCTATTATTTATTACTAAAATTAAAGCCAAAACTTACCTCAAGTCATGGAGGTTCTTCAATGCTCGAGCGGGCGGGAGAGGGGTAGGGTATGAGAGTGTGTGGACTAGGGGTGTCGTCGGCGACTTGAGCTGTGGTAGTTTGATCAAATGTAACTCTTCCTTGCTCAACGGGTTAGAAAAGGGTAGGTTTGCATGTGCAACAGGAACTCCATGGTAAATACGTAGCAAGTAATTATGCAAGGGACAAGGTGTGCAGGCGCATACGTTCTTGTTGGTCATTTGACTAACAACAATGACCATACAGAGGACACAGATAATAAAGAAGACAATGATTGTCCGTGTCATGATCGACATTGCTTGTATGAAGTCACTTATAATGTTTGAAGGGAAGATGGAGTGGAAGAGAACAACGGAGTGAGTGGAGAGGAGTGGAAGAGAAAATGCAGTGTGAGTAAATAAAAACATTTATAGGTAAAAAATTATTTAAAAATTCTATTAAATGATAATCTGGTAAGATTATAATTATGTCAATGAGAAAATTACAGTTTTATAAAACAATCTAAAATTTATAAGATATGAGAAAAAGAGAATAAATATTTGGTGTACTTCATATTCTTCGAAAGGTAATACATGCTTGATATCAATCTATATTGTCGTGCATTGTGCACATTTTTTAGACATCAATCTATGTGATGATCTATATATAAATAGGCATTAACTGTTCACTCATTGCATTTTCTCTTCCACTCCACTCCACTCACTTCGTTGTTCTCTTCCACTCCTTCTCTTCAGACATTATGAGTAACTTCACACAAGCAATGCCAATCATGACATAGATAATCATTGTGTTCTTTATCATCTATGTCCTTTGTCTAGTCATTGCCGTATGTCTGTTGGTCAGATGACCAACAAGACTATATGCACCTGCACATCTTGTCCCTTGTATAATCACTTGCTGCTTATTTACCATGAAATTCCCATTGCACATGCAAGCCCTGTCCCTCTCCGACCCGTTGAGCAGGGGAGAGTTATATTTGATTGGACTACCACGGTTCGAGTTGTTGACGACACCCTTGGTCCACACACTCGCACGACCTACCCCTCTTCCACCTTTTTGGGCATTGAAGAACCACTATGACTTGAGGTAAGATTTGGTTTTAGTTTTAGTAATAAATAATAAAAAATTGACTTTTTCGCCTTTTGCAAGTTTAATGGTATGAAGAAACATAGCTCATGTTTTTATTGCGGTTTTTGACATATGGTTCATGTTTTTGTTTTTAGTTTTTTGACATAGAAACATAATTCATGTTTCTAGGGTTTTTTGACAAGGAATGAAGCTCGATCCATTTATATAGACAACGAATGTGTATGCTGCTTGGAACAAATGCAATGTTTGTATTTTGTTTATGTTTTAAATATAATTTTTTGTCTTTTCGATATAGTATTTTTTATTGCGCATACTTCAACATGAAAAACGTCCAAATTGAAATTTGGTGCTAATTTATATTGTGAAAACAGAGGTTTGAAATGTCCAAAAATAAAGGTATATTGAAGTGACTATTGGTATATGGTTTCGTCTTTACAATACAGTTTTTCCAAACTGTAGGGTTCTTTGAGATCTTATATCTTAATATGTGAGAAATCACCTTTTCTTTTTTATTTTAGAAAATTCAATGAATATATCCAAAATGTGAGGTAGTGAAAATTGACATTGAAAAATACTATTACGAAAACCTAAAGCAAAAATTTCTTTTTGTACGCATCCAAACATTTGGGTCGCAATAGTGAGTAAAGAGTGGGGGGAAAAAAGCTCTTTTAAATAAACATTATCCTACAACAATGAATGCTAGCTCTATATCAATTTTTGATGTATTACATAGTAACTATTTGTGTATGCCTAGTCTAGTGTAAACTTGCTAATTTTCAATTTTCTATACATATGTATATTAATTTGGTGTAATTTTTGAATATAAATGATTGACTCTACTCTCAACATGAGAAATGGATTGAAATTGAAGTAAATTGCACTTTTGCTAAAGGTGTAAACAGATACTAAACAGATTATATTTGTATCTGATTAACTTTTATACTGTCTGATCAGTATCTCTATCCCGCGATATTAAGTAATGATACCTGTATTTGAATTTGATAGATATTAAATGAATTCAGATATAACCGCATTCAATTAAAATTATTTGTATATGAATTAAAATATGATTTTTTGGATATATGTATTTGGTTCTAATTATTCAAATATCTGAATATAATTATATCTGAATTAAAATATGATTTTTTTGAATATCTATATTTGGTTCTAATTATTCAAATATCTGAATGTCTAGATATGTTAATCTGTAACACAATACATTATTTTCTAACATGAAAAAAATGTAAATAGAATTTAATTAATTTTTTCAATTAATAGTAAGATTATGAATTGATATATTTCACATTATATATAATATATGTTGAAATATTGTAAAACAATTAATGTACTACCTTATTTTAAAATTAAAAGATTAATTGCCCTAATCTAGTTTGTTTCTTTCTAATTAATAAATGATTTTATAAATAATTAATAATTTATCACTATTAATATCAATAATGACGACAACTAGGTATATTAATGATAAAGTAAACCAATAATAACTTTATGCTGATTTTTCATTTTTCCTCAATTATTATTATTTTATGTTAAATTTGTTTCTTTTTTCTTCTCAATTCTTTAAGTATATATATATGTATATGTTTGTGTGTCTCATGAGATATTATATTGAAAAAATATAAATAATATATTATGTATAGTAATATGTTATATACAATAATTTTTTTAAATATCATTTATTATATTTAAAATACATGAAAAATTTATAATATATAATATATTCTAATTTCTAAAATTTATTTAAAATATTATTTATTGGACACAAATGATGGATATGATTAACTTGCATATAATCGAATATGTAAACGGATATATCCAACGAATATGTATTTGGAATGGATAATAAATGGATTGAGTATTTCATTGTTGTATTCCTATCCATATATACACACAAATATGGATAATATTTGTCTTAAATTGATGGGGTTAATATTTCGTATAAACAAATACATATATGAATGGTAATCAAATATTTTGAATATCAATTGACAACTTAATTTCTGCTAATAAAATTATAAATTTATTTCTCAAAGAAGCAATATACTCTGTTTTATTTAATTGTTAAATCTAATATCAAATGTTAATGTTAGGTCTAAATTCAAGAGTGCGCTAAACCCAACTTAAATTGACAAGTTTCAAAAATCAAAATTCAGAGCTGTCCTAAAATATTAAACCCATTATTGGCACTCTCCACTTTATATATATATATATTATAATTTCATTTGTTTTGAAAATTTTTATATTTCTAGCATGAATATTTTTATGTCATATATGACAATTATTGTTGGACTATTATAAATTTGTGTTACTAGTGTGAGAGTATTTAGTTTAATTAAGTGAAACATATTATGGAAATTTTATTCAATCACATTAGAATAGGATATATTCTTTATTTATGTATTGAATGGACAATAAAATTGAATTTTTATGTTCTCTTCATCTGAATTGACTCAATTATATATTCTCTAAAATTTAGTTTGATGTATTGATATAGTTGGAGACTTCTTTTTGTAGTACAACATTTTTGAAGTACAACACTAGTAGAAACTTATTTTGTAATTCCTATAAAAGGTTAACAATAACATGTAACTAATGTTGGTTGAAAAATGCCTTGGCATTATTTTGATTGCTAAAGTTATTTAGTAGTAGCTTGCAATTGGTTCACAATGCAATTAAGGCTTTTTAGTCTAAGGACTTGAGTTAAACTCCTAACTAAGTCAATCATTTTGAAACTAGCTAACTTGCCCAAAACACTTTCATATTGTCTAGGAGGAGCTAACGAAGTCCTTTTAAGCCATTCTCAAGATATTTTGCAATTTATGTGGGTTGGATCAGTCCAAATTCTTGAAGTCTAGTATATGACATATTATCTATGACCTACTGCAACTCCAAGACAACTTGAGCGGAGAGCACAATAGAGTGGTTCTAATATACACCTATCAATTTATAGAGTTTATGCTATTTGAGTTCGAAAAGAATTGAATTACCTATACATATACCCATTGAAAATAATATAATTGGTTTAGGTAGAGTTTATACCCAAAACTTACAATATCCCCTATATCAAAAAATTACTAGTTATTTTAATACCCAAATTTAACTAATTACTCTAAAAATTACCTAGGCCAAAATTAAATGCATACTAATGATAATTTTTTCAATATATATAATTGAAAATATTTATTAGTTTTTATTTAATAGTATACTTTTTTAGCCAAGGTTATCCTTATCAATTTGATCTTGTTGCTCTTAGCAACAAGCATACATGAACCATTTCACAAAGTATGTGGTCGGATAGTCCGAAGTCTCAATAGTTAGCCCTCGGTTGTTCGGTTGAAAAACAATGGGGATGAAGGCGTGTAGGTGCACTATTTTGTGTTGGGGATTGTAACTTTCCATAAATTTCCTATTTGTCACTCAATGATGGAACTTTACTTATTTCTTTTTTTGAGGATTGGTTGACATATATTGCTTGAATATATTACATGAAGTGATACTATTTTGAAAAAGAATGGAAAAAATAAAATTAAAAGAGAGAAAAGAAATAATATAACTAGAGAAAAATAGAAGAAATAACATAATATGCAGGAGAGAGATAAGAGAAAAAAAATAGAACTTTTTTTGGCTTTTGTTTGTTTGTATACTAATATATGGACTAACTAAATTAAGCTAAATGATAAAATAAATATATAACCTAAATTAAAATTAGGTAATAGGTTTTGTGTGGCAACTTGTATATAAAAGAACTTTTTTAAAATATATCGGAAAAAATTTAGTCAATAAATTAAAAAAATGGTCCAAAAGCTAGACCTAGCCCACAACATATAGATCCACTGGGTCTTGAGTTATGTAGGATAGAGTAGAATATAATCTTTTATCCTTTTTTTTTTTTGATAATTTTGTTTGGGTATTTTAGTGTAGATGGGTATAAGTTCTTATCATATGGATATTTTAGAAAATGGTTCTGGATAGGGTAATACTTTACCTATTGATGGGTTGTTGCAATAGCAACTATACAATTATGAGTACGCCGGTCAAACTCCTTGCCTTATCAGCTTTATTGTTCTCAAGCCAACTAACTCAAAAAGCCTAAATCCCTGTTGACAAACATGAGCTAAGATATTGTAGATCTTTAAAATAATCTCCCACAATTGATATATGACAACTTTGAATAATAGGGTTTTGTCTTGCAAACACTAACTGATTGTAGTGAAAGACATATTGCCTAGTCTGTCTGTTTTGATCCTATTTAACTGAGAGCGAAATTATTCACATTATCTGGCTCCATTTTTGCCTTATGTGGAGTTTATTTTTGTTGTGTGACTTGGATTTGACATGGTTCATTTTTGCTTTAGCATAGTAGAAAGGTCTTAATGATGTTGAAATAATTACTCTTTAAGTCTTCTCTTAACTTGTCTTAGTTTATGATTAGACTTTAGGCTTATTGGGGTTGAGCAAGATCTTGTTGAAATAAAAGCTTCGTATTGCTTGATAGCACAACATTGGAATTAAAAAACAATTAAACGACAAATCTGGTTTAGTTTCTTTTGTGCAACGTGATGTTTATCTAATTCTGTCTCTAATAAAGTTCTCTATGTAATTTTTATGGTTCTAAACAGGCAATACCTTTCTGTTTCAGATGCAAACTCTCATAAAGAAGCCTTTAGTTCTTGAATCCATGATTTGCACCTTATTTGCTTTCTATTTTAGCTAATAAGCTTTTTCTTCTGTCTGTGTTTCTATAACAGTCTTGCATAAAGGTCGCACTTGACTTTGTCTCGCCAGAAAATGTCCAAGAGTGCATTCGGTTGACAGAGGAATTCCGTGTTCTTCCACAAAATCACAGGGCTAAGGAAGACAAGTTAGAGGTACAATAACTTGTGTAATATTCTAAGCTTTTGGTTTCGACTAGGTGGTGGTTTGACCGAAACCCTTCAATGAATATAATTCTCAGATATCAATTGCATTTTTTTCATGTGTGTGTCTGTGTGTATATATGTGAATATGGACTTGTTTGTGTATGAAGAGTGTGGCATGTGGTTTCCTCTATTAGTCTACTCTTCCTCTTCTATATAATGCTTGCATTTGGGTCATATGATCCATTTTATTATAGCCCTTGCAAAATCAAAAAAAGAAAAGAAATGATCTGCTTTGTTATGGTTCAAATTCCGATGTTAGCCACTTGGCCCTCACACAATATTGTAAGATGTGGATTTTTCCATTTCATGTCTAAAAGAGTTGATCTTTTGACAAACATGATGCCAAGGTGCATGCATCATCAAGTATCCAGATCTGAGTTTGACGAGCATAGTTTCTTCTTGCTAAGATTGTTTTCATGTCAACGTCTCTCAAAAATGCATTCACAAGCACTAGAAAGCTTTATTATGCACGAAGAAGATGAGCTGAAAGACCTTGAAATCTTGATCTTTTGTGTATAGGTGAAGAAAATGACTCTTCATGCGATTAGTGAAGCTGTGGAAGATTTGGAGAAAATTTCGAGGCTCAACTAGAGCTGGTATGCCTTTTATTCTGTCCTATTGAGTTTATTGCAACTTCTGCTGCCAAATAAACTTATTTGATCTTTTCTTTGTTCCTACCAAAGGAAACGAGAGTACTCCATTTCTTTTGCAGATACATACGTTCTGGAATGGGCTCCTTTATTTTGAGCTCGTAAAATTTATTACTGGTTCTGACGTTTGAAAATCTTGTTCAAAAAATCTCGTGTGTGCTTAATGAATAATATGATCTTGAGGCATTTGTTATGCAGCAATGAATTGATACAGAATTGACAAGAAGTTGGGAATGTAATGAACATATATTAATGTCAACATATGATCTCAGATGTTATCGGATGTTTGCCTGACTCCAGAATCAATGAGGGAAAGACATTGGCATCCAAATTTTCATTCCATTACTGGATTTGGTGGAAAAGAAGGGAGCATAGCATGGTATGAAAATATTAAATTGGATCCTATACCCAGCCTGTGTAACTCAAATTTTCTTATTATCCAACTCCACTTTGATATGGTTGAAATGATTTTCAGACTTGAGTTGGAGTAAATATAAAACTAATTCCTAGATATTCAACTAAGCAAGATTGGCTTGCATCATTTTCTGCCATATAAAAGTTCAAAATTGTCCAGTATTAGACAAGCAATCTTCGTTTATTGAGAAACTGTTACCCTCCAGCCTAAATACCTAGTTCCCCAATGTGCATGCTTTTTTGCTCCAACTGTTTGGTGGTAGTTTGGAGAATTGAGTGGAGAGGCTTCTGTTGAATGGGAATCTTATTGATGGTATCAGCCTTAGTAAGCGTAACAATGAGGGAGAGGATGTGAATGGCTGCAGGATGGGGGAGGTTGTTAAGAAGAATTGAGGTATGGTCAAAGAGTGAAGAGCTGCTATTGGTGGTGGTTAATGGAGAATGGTGGTGGCAAGATGATATGGAAAGTGGGGTGCTTGTTGGTGAAAATGTTGACATGGAGAATGGTTTGGATATAATTAAATAGAGATGGACTGGCTGGGTATGGCTGGGTATGGCTGTGCTGTTGAAGGCAACAGCACTTGGTGGGGCTGTTGCAGGTGGAAATGGGTTCGATTGGGAAGAAGGTGGAGATTGTCTTTGAGTTGGAGGAAGAAACGGTCAGCTAGCAAACTCTTCAATCTTGAGTTTCTCTGAGGCAATTTTTGCGTAAATATGTTTTGTTTCTAAATGGTTTGATGGAGAAGTGGCTAATATATTTGTCTGGGAGCTGTGTTTTCTTGGTAAATTGATAATGATTGGTCCGAAGAATCTGTTATTCCATTGATTGATAAATAGCTCAAGCATACCACAACCATCCCCTATCTTTAGCAATATACAAAGTGCCACCTTACATTGTTTGTGTTAGCTGTGTTACCTTCACTGTTTGACATGATCCGCTCATTCTTTACCAAAAATGACAAGATATTGAATCAGCATATAAACTTCAAGTCAAACTGTGATGGGCACAGGATTTGATGAACCAGTTAGTGAAAATTTGATATTTTTATTTTGCTTTCATCTCGCGTCTGTATCCTTTTTGGGGAGTTAAGCTCTTTCTGTTTTGGGCAGGTATTGAGGGGATTACACTTTTTTGCAGCTCCAAGTCTCTACATTCGGTTTGGTTTTCTTTATCTATTTACCTGTCTGTCCAATGCTTATTTGAAACTGAGATGTGGAACCTAGGCTCCAAGGATGTGTTATTAATTAACAGACTGACTGATTTTTTCTTTTTGTACCTTTCTATTTGTCAGTGGAGTTGTAGAAGTATCTGTACTTAAATTTAGTTGAGAAGTCTGAATTTGGTTGTAACGGGTGACTTCTAACTAATGACTTTTCTATGGTGAATCTAGTGCTTTCTTCTTTGGCATCTTCAGTTTTTTGTTTAGTAGTCTTAGCAAAACAACTGTTAGCAAACTTAATTGAATCTACATAGCTATTTCTCTGGTGGAGGACTGGACTGTTTTTTATTGGTTTGAAATCTTGTCTTTCATCTAGTGCTATTTGCTTTCTATGATCATATACAGAATCATGTAATTCTTGGCCAGCCTGGGGTTCGCTTATTTTGCGACATGATACCATACTTTAGCCCCTTAGGACTTTGGCTTGCATTGGCACAGCAGAGGCTGCAAGCAAACTGCATGATCATAGGTGACGTGCCAAGCATGGTATGGCACAGTGTTTGGGCTAAGTTTTGTGGAGCACTTGGTGCGCTAAAATTTGGGTTTTGGCAAGACAAAGGTTCACAGTGCTTGGCTGGAGTGTGCAGTTGTTGGTCCGATCTTCAACTTTTTATTGTCGAATGCTGTCATGAGAGTTTTCTTTTTCAAGTCTTTTGTAATGGGGAAAGAGTGTTGGAGATCCAATTCACGTGGAGGCCGGTGTTGCCCAGCCGAAGCTTTGTTGTGGATTGAGGTAGTGTGCCTGGTTTGGGCAAGTCTGTTCAGAAACCTTTGTGATGCATGACCGTTGGGTGTCCGACAGGTGTGGGGAGCCTTATGGGCATTGCATTGTTTGGGCATGGACCATTTGACGACTAGATTGTGGGTGTCATGTTGGCTGTGGCTAAAGGTTGTGGATGCTTGACCATGATGGGTTGGACATGCAAATTTGTGGGCTTAGGTGATGCACGCCTAACATTGGGTGGGGATGACAGACTTGGGGGCGAGATCACCTGGCATGGTGGGAGCTTTGAGAAGGGGCATGTGGGGAACCTTGAGATAGGTGCATGGACGGACGGGTGCTAGGCTACTAGATGCACTATTTCCATTCCACCCAGCAAAATCAGTGGTTTCTTGGTTATGACCTACTAGATGCACTAGTGCACAGTGGCACGCAGGTGGGTGCACATGGGTGTAATGGCTGAAAGGTGGTCTTGGCACCTGGTGGCGCATGCACATGATGTTGCACAGTGCCTTGCTAGCGAGACACTTGAGCTAATGCTTGTGACTGTTGTGAGAAATATGCGTGAGGCATATGGGGCAATAGTGTTTGACTTGTTCAAAGAAAATCATCAAGACACATGGCACAAGTCGGACAGGGGCGCGGTGCTTGTGGGCGGTTACTCAACATTATTGATCTGGTTGATTGGGAAAGATTCTAGACTTGTAGCCTTTTGATTGGCTATTTGTCCTAGCAACTGGGATGGCAACTGCATGATTCCTAGTAGTTGGGGATGTCAACTGCGCGGTTTAGGGTAAGCTTATCTATAGGCCAGGACTTCACAACTCTCAGACTTGCAAAGCAAGTGAGGGTGTGCATGAGTAAGTTCTAGGCAGATTCCTATGTGTTGTATTATTCATGAAGCAATAAGAGTAAGCTAATGTGTGGCTTATAAACTTGTGTATTGAATTTTGTCCCAGCAGTTGGGATGTCAACTGCTCGATTCCTAATAGTTGGGGATGTCAACTGTGTAGTTTCGGGTAAGCTTATCTATGGGCCAGGGACCTCACAACTCTCAAACTTGCAAAGCAAGTGAGAGCGTGCATGAGTACGTCCTAGGTCAACTCCTAGGTGTTGTATTATTCATGAAGTAATAAGGGTAAGCTCATGTGTGGCTTATAAAGTCGTGTGTTGAATTATGTCCTAGTAGTTGGGGATGTCAACTGCATATTTCTTGGTAAAGCTCATCTATAGGCCAAGGACCTTACATCTCTCGGACTTGCAAAGCAAGCAAGAGAGTGAGCAAGTGCTGGGCAAAACTCCTGTGTGCTGTTTTATTCATGAAGCAATCAGAGTAAGCTCAGGCATGGCTTATAAACTCGCCTGTTGAATAATGCTTCTGCGCGGTGTGTGTGTTGTGTTTGTGGCTCGAATTTTTTTTCCAAACTCTAATAAACTAACACAAGGGGGTGGGTATTTAACGGGAAAGCTGACTGATTGAGGCAGCCAATCTCGCCGCATCTAGTGGTGAAAAATTTGAGGTGGCGACCACGCACAGTTGCACCGCCATGAGTTCCTCATTAGGCTGGTTTTAATCATATACTGTAATTGGACGTTTCATGAATATATTATTATTATTATTATTATTATTATTATTATTATTATTATTAATGAAATCGATTCCTTGTTTAATGCACCTTGAAAGCGCTACAATGGTTTTAGGTTTCTACATTTAGGCCTGTGTTTGGTCTTTTCACGTTTCTACCTTAAGGGCTGGGGCCTGGCTTGAGCATGACGCGATTGTCGGTTTATTATCAAGATTTTGATGGAAGTAGCTATCTATTAAACTACATGGTGCTCCTTGTTCTATCCACTCAAGGTTACCTCAGAAGATGAAGTTTAGCAGAACCAACCATTGATACATACAAGAAAACTTAGGCAATGCTTGGTTATTATTTTTTTGTGATTTTAATATGTGTTTTGGGAAGATGAATGTTGAAAGTGGGATTGAGGAATGTGAAAGTTGTGTTGGGAAATATAATGTATTTTTGGTTATATTTTGAGAAATAGTTAAAAATTTACTCTGGAGAGTTTTGGTATGCTTCTTTATATTTTGAAGGGAGACATTTTTTACCGTTGTAGTTAAATCAATGCTTATTTGTTAGATTTTTGGGGTAAAAATGGAATTGAGTAATTTTTTTTATTGTAAAAATAATAATAAGATAAATATAATATATATGATATATATTGAAAAATAGAGAAGTTTTGGGGATAATGAAGGATATAAGAGGGTACTTTGGGAAAATTTATTTTAATATTTTAGAGGAAAAATATATGTATGTTTAGTAATATTTTCTCAAAACAAAATTGTTCCAGAAAAACATAATCAAACACTCCCTTAGCCTATCCCTCGTTGCATTCTACTGCTGATGAAATTCATACAATGAAAAATGCACAGATAATGAGAACTTAAATGTACGCATTGCAGTTGCGGTAAAATGTCAGTACACCACAGAATAAGTTTCCATTCGGAAAACTACACCACTGCGAAAAGGAATTAAAAAAAAAAAAGAAGTGGTTTCTGTCAACAGTACATGTCATATTTTCACTTTAAGCTACACAGTGAATAAGAAATTGGATTGGACTTGTCGGTTCGACTAGTTCAACTGTGAACTGACAAAGGTTTTGATTCGATTTAATAATTAAAATTAATTGGCCAAAAAGTAGTTCAAACCAGTGCAAACTAGTAATAAATCGATTGAATCAGTGAACTGATTTTTATTTTAAATCGGTTAACAATTTTTTTGAATAAAAATTAAAAATTAAAGAGGCCAAATTTCTCTATTTTTTTTCTTTAGAGTTCAAACTTCTTTCCTTTTTTTCTTCTTCCATTTTCTCATTCAAATTATCCCCAAAAATAAAATTTCAAACCAAAATTCAGAAACTTAGCTTCAAGATAATTGAAAATTTGTGTATCATGACATTTTGCCTATTATAATCTTGGTTTTAATTTATGTTTTGAAATTTCTATGTTATTTGAGTTGTTATTTGTTGTTCTTGTAAGTTGTAATAGTTTCTATAAGGATAGTTTTTTGAAATACTTACTTTATGATTTGATATTTTAGATTAATGTATGGATATTGTTGTGGAATAGAGTTTATAGAAAGTTTAATAAATACTAGGCAATTTTTATTTTTTCCCTCACATATATATTTTTTTGTATTTTTTTTATACACTTATATATATTAAATAAAATTATGACATCAAACTAGTTGAATAAGTGGTTAGATTAGTTGAACCGATTGAACCAGTAGTCAATAAAGCTACCAATTCGATCACGGATTTGATTTTTCAAACATTGTTCCTATGTCTAATTTTATTTTTCTTGGTTGAAAATGAATATGATTCAGAATTTGAGTGAGAGGCCAGGATATTTACAGAATCCAACGAACAATAACGCAAAAAATTCATGACAGAAAATAAAAAATAAACACCACAAGTCATCATGATCAAATATGAGAAGAACTAACGATCATACATGGTAATGATAGAGTTATTTATTTAATTGAACTATTATATTTAGGTTTGTTAAATATTTTTTTCAACCATTTATGTCTATAATTTCTTTTCTCATTCATTTCATGCAAATATTTTTAAATATTTCTTAAATCAAATTTATAAGTCAATGATCTCATCATATATTTTATGAATCATATAAATCCACTGCAAATAAATTATCTATAACAGAACATTATCTAAATTACCATTAGAACTTATTTTAAAAAAAATATAAGAACATGAAAAAAAACAACAATACAACGACACCAAGAAATTAAATTCAATATAAAATAACATTCTTGATTATACTTTTTATTTTTGGGTTTTTTCTATTTTGCATATGCCTTTTCTTTTACGTACGCGTGCGACGAATATATTTTTTACTGGTAAAAAAATAGAGATTAATCCACTTCGACCCAACTGGTAATATAATTTGCCTGCTGCCTCGCCGGCGATCTTGCGGCAAAAAATAATCTGTACGCCGCCGAAGATGTACAGACCGTGAGAAAGGAATCTTTCCAAATAAAAATCCTCCGTAACTCATCAATTTGAAGGAAAAAAAGGAAAAAAAGAGAACAAAAAAATGTAAAACGTATCAAAAACAAATACCAGGACATTTTGAACAGATAAAAAAGAAGTTGATTTATCTGAACGAAATTTCTTCTCAGAAAAATGTCTCATGGGACTCATAGTTAATTATATGCTTTAGATCAGAACCCTCCTCAGGAGTCGGCGTACTTGAGGTTGGAGCAGCACAGCCATTTCCGGCTGGCGGAGGGCTTCGTCAACGGCATAAAATCGCTGCCTCGGGGCGAGTCCCGCCGGTCCTGGCTGGACTGCCCCGATCGTTTCTCGTTCCGGGCCCTGTCGAAAATCATCGAATAATTTCCTGCTGCCGCCGGATTATTCACGTCCCATGATCCAAATTTCGGCAATGCTACATTATCTTTGTCTGTCATATTCGAGACAAGAAAAACAAAAAAAGAAAAAAAAAGTGTTTTTAATGATGTCTGAAAGGGCAAAGAGTTCTTTTTCTCTTCTCCCTTTTTGTTTTCCTTCCTATTTCTGTCTCCCTCCCCCTGTAGGAACGTGATTTACATGTAATTGTGTTCCAAATATAGTGCTGTACGTATCCGTGTTTGTCTGCAGCTTAGCTTTAAAAAGCCGCGGATTTTTTGAGTGGCCTCACATAAAGGGAAGAGAATAATGTAAATCCTGTGACTGTTTTAACAGCTTATGTTGTTGTTTTTATACCTGTTTGATGTGTTTGAAATCGAGTTCGAAAGTTGTCCCCTTTGGCATTTTGACCACTAAAAGTTTGTGGAGTTTAGGAATTTGGCTTGTGAAGGAGAGTTTAACATTAATTAATTTGCATTTGGAAGGGATTCTAACCTCTCAAAACTGAGTAAATTTTCACACCGCATGTTTTGTATGTTAGTTTTCTTCATGTGATTAATTCAAGTTGGATATTGCCTTCGTACACTCACGGTCCACGTCTTTTCTGTTGAGTCAATTTGGTTTAATCCCAATCAATCTATAACCCGAAAATCTCATCTAATGGACTAGACAGGCCACCTCGGATATTTCCAAGTGACCATATGGCAGTCACTGGTAACTAAGATCTGTCTTATTAGTATGGTTTAGAGGATGTTTGGGTAAGCTTATAAACTTTTTAAAATATTTTATAAGATGATTGAGAGTTTATAATATGCTAAAGAGTATTAAGTAAATTTAAAATAAAAAAAATTTATAAGTTTCTAAAATAAGATAATAGGGGCTTATAAACTCTTTTTGGGAAAGTAAGGAATTTCTAATTTATTTTTAAAATTTTAAAAAGTTTATTTAATTTTAATAATATTAATTATAAAATTACTATTATTAACATCTTATAAGTTCAAATATCTTATTTATCTAAACATTTTAAGAGCTTATTTTTTTAAAAAAGATATAGTATCTTATATGCACCAAAAACATCTTACTTTTTAAATAAGTTTAGTCAGATACCCTTTTAATATGTTTCTAGTCCTCTTTACTTCATTTTCTACAAATATTGTTTGAGCGTGGGAGGGGGAGGAGGGTTTTCGCCTAGTTAACGCTAAAGACTCTAATCTCTTATATTATTTGATTTTAGTGTCCAAGTTCGAATCTTAGACATAAATTCACAAGCCCGACCTAATCCTCTGACTAGAAGATCAGGTTGGCAAGGGTTCAATAATTATGATTTTATTTAACATCCTATACCCTTTAAATTTTGGTCCAGCTGGGCTCTTTTGGTGGCATATCTTTGGGAATGGATTGGAGGATTTTTGCTTACGTTTAAGCTTTTGATTTTTAATTGTATATCGATGTTTGATAAGGATAATTTAGGTATTTTACATTTAAAATAATGTTAGGAAAGAATAATTTAGTAAATTAACTTAATTGTTAATGGTTTAAAAGAATCACTTGTGCATGTGTTAACTTTTTAAAAAGTATAGAATGTTTGAGTCAAAATCATAGTTATTGGACCCGGTCCTAACCAACCGGCTAAAAGATATACTTTCTTGAACACTAATTATCCTTGGTAAAAGGAAAAATTACCAAATTTGTCAAGGGCATATTTTATCCAGTTGGCAAGTAAAATTCCAATGAAAATTTGAATTTTTAGGGACGCAAATGACTGCCAAGTTAAAAAATTTGCGGGATCAAAATAATTTATATAACGATATTCAAAAGTGAAAATAGATCAGATGATAGGACCAAGATCTGTACAATTTTTCATGTAACAGAGGCATTCTTGTATTCTATGTTATTAATGAGTTGGTTCAAAATCTTGGCTCCATCCACAATGTAGGACAACAGTCTGTTGAGTAGTCAAAAATAGTTAAAGGCGCATTAACTATATGAAGTTAAGTTTATTACATCATGTTCGGTGGGGATTCTTGCACAGCTTGTTTAACTGTATACTCAAGGTTTAACTCCTGCCAAGTTAATCATCATGATCATGTTGTTCAGGAGATCATATGCCAAACCAAGTGCTTCTTATACATGACTATTACATAGTTTTATTTTCTTGGTAACAAACCAAGGGAACAAATAAGGACCATTTTGACGAAAATGAAATTCATATGTTGTTTTTTAATATTTAAACTGTCTTCGAAGATGTTTGATCACATTCTTGTCAACTTGGAACGCTTTGGTCAGAACATGAACAAAAATAGGAGGATCTGAACCGAAAACTGCATTTGCAATTGTAATGACTCCTGGATTTTGGCTGTTTAGACCAGCAAATGTCACCGCATTGGTCTTTCCAGTATTGAATTGAAAATGAATGAGACCTTCTGGGAACACAAACACAACTCCTGGATATAAAGTTTTTGTGAAGAGCTTGTTTTTCTGGTTCGGATTTGCTGGATTGGAAGTCACGAAGCCAACGCACAGAGTGCCTTCTACGACAACAAGAATCTCAGTTGCACGAGGGTGTGTGTGAGGAGGGTTGAGGCCATATGGTGCAAAGTCGATACGAACCAAAGAAATGCCAAGAGTATTGAGTCCTGCTACTTCATTGACAGTCACCTGAGTAACTTTTGATC
This sequence comes from Jacaranda copaia, assembly GCA_014898725.1. NCBI lineage: Eukaryota > Viridiplantae > Streptophyta > Magnoliopsida > Lamiales > Bignoniaceae > Jacaranda > Jacaranda copaia. The sequence continues at coordinate 788,722 of JACGDI010005305.1, forward strand.
CAAGTGGATTTGATGTATTTCCAGGCTTGTTGAGACCAGAAAAGAAGAAATCATCTGCTGTGACCGCTTTTGGGTCCTTGCAAATCTTTCCGTTCACAAATACTGCAAGTAATATAGAGTGGAAAGAATGTTTCATAGGTCAAAAAGTATTTCAAATAATAAACTGCTTCCAGTAAATGTGCTACTCATCTACATTTTGTTGAAACTCGTAAGGATAAGAGGATCTGAATGCAGATCAAGATTAATGGAGAAGCTAGCTATATATTACATTAGTGAACATGAATGAAATATGTCAAGGATATATATTTGAATTAATTTAAGTTCACACTTGCAAAGAGATGATGAAATTACTAGGAGCATCAGAGTCTTTAACTGCAACACAGAAGTCCTGAAGAGGGCTAGGATCAGATGCATAAGCTAATGAAGAAGCCAACGCCACAATTTTGATAGTTATGATCATGACGCGAGTAGCCATCTTAACTAAATAAGATATTTGCTGAGAGCTTATATCGATTGTTGCTTTGGTGGAATGCTACCTTGTAAAGTGAGCGCATATATATATTGAACTCTATTTGGATAAATATAATCAAATATTTCAAATAGCTCGTTAAAATGCCATTACTATGGTAGTGTTTGGATATGTTTTATATTTGATTTTATTATGTATTTATTGTGCGTTTTGGGAGAAGGAATAATGAAAGATTTGTGGGAGAATGTGAAATGAAGGTTGGAGAATGTGACTGATGTTTGGTTATATTGTTAAAAATAGTAAAAAATGGGGTTTTAGGAGTTCTGATGTGTTTGGTTATGTTTTATAGGAGATAATTTTTACTGTAGATGTTAAATCATTGCTTTTGTGTTGATGTTTGAGGGTGAAATTTGATATTAAAGAATTTTTTTAATTTTAAGGATAATAATAAAAAATGTTGTGCATATATGTATGTAAATGTATTGAAGAGATATGATTGTATTGTAAATTTGTAATAATTGATGTAATGATTAAGTGAGTTGTATTATAATATTTTATAAATTTATTTTTTGGTTGAAAATTTGTTTAATTATAATCAATTTTACTACTACTACTACTACTACTACTATTATTACTATTATTATTATTATTATTATTATCATCATCATCATCATCCTAACTATTATTATTAATAGTTTTACTACATTTTATAGGTGCTATTACTACAAC
>JACGDI010005305.1:790019-801665 GCA_014898725.1 Jacaranda copaia
TAGGTGCTAGTGATGGGTGATAATGTATCTCTTGTCATCCCACCATCAGACAGGTCGGTTGCACGACTTTCAGTAAATACATACCATAGCAGGAGGTATAGGGGCTCTCCAAATATACGAAAATAGCTCTGCCTGATAGTCTCTTGCACGAGGTACATTGCAATTTTCAATGAGAACCATTATCTGTGTAGATATGTATGGTACATTGTGTAAAATGTAAACAATGGTAATATTTAAATTACATTCCAAATATGCGCCCAGTATTGCACATCAACATGCACCACCATGGTGTCAGTATTGTACTGCACCCTAGGTATAGTTATGTATCCCACAAATGCATAGTAGTGGCCACGTAGTTGCTGAATCTTCATCTTAACCTCACTAATTGTTCTCTTTTTCCTGAATTTCATGGATAGATGGTGTGCAACATGAGAGCACTCATCTATAAGCACCTTCCAATTAAAGATGCCGTGGGATGGCATAACATTCATCCAGTAAGTGATTAGGACACCCTTCTCTTGAGGCGTCCAGTGGGGATCATGAAATATACGATATGTAGGCATATTATGAGTTGGTCATGTCCTATTGGACAATTTTGGCATAGTCTGTGGTCATACTGTTAATATCGTGATTCAAGTAAAGCAGACAACCAATAAATTTAATATTAAACATAACATGTCCATTTATTACATGTAATACACACTACCAATAATAAATAAGAAGTTTGTAGTACATAAAGACATTATAGGGTATAGTCAGTATGATACAAAACAACAATACATTACGTAATACAATAAAATTTAGATAATGTAGGTGGTAGGTTCGGTGTGCGACCCATATTGATTTAGCTCATATGAGGTGAGCTACGACTTCTCGATAGCCTCGTGCTAATTCGTCGAACAATAGTAGACCATGACATGATAGGGTAATTGTCGAATCCCTATCGATGCTGTCGTCTGAGCCAACGGGCATGTTTGCTCTAACTCTGGTTGATCGAGAATGTGGGATGTCAGGCCTAGATGACCCATGCAAGTACAAAGAACTACATAATCCACCTGAACTTGATACCCTACCTATGCATTCTTACCAACCCAATAATTGATTGTCACATCTCTCAAGTTGGCATGGACGAGGTATATTTTGTTGTGGTGTGGCGCGCGATGTAAAGATCTTAGATAGGAGGTTGTATCTAGCCTTTACATATAACCAATAGCGCTTAGCAAGTTGGTACCTCTGCGCACAGTGTACAAATATAATCTTACTTATGAACCACATATAATTATACAAAATCATAACTCATAGCCTGTAGCAGACACTATTCTAACCGCTTGGAGCTCTGGTTGTGTGTGAGTAGGTACAAAAATATCACCAATTGATGGCTCGTAGAAGATGTATGGATTTTCGACGATTGCCTTCATAGTGTCGTGGCGCTCCTTGAGGTCATCAAATTTGTCCCTTACAAATTTTGCAGTGTATGGATGTTGAAAGTGCCTACCAAGTTTGTTAGCTATGTTGGGCATGCATATTGGTATGTATAGCTCATTTGTCAGCTAGTCCATTGTATTAGCGTCAAGAAACATATGCATGAAGCGCACCTTGATGTTGAGGCCCCATATATTTGCCATGTCATTGCTGGCACCATCCATTGATGCACCTTGAGATGTACCTACATGGTATGGGAACCGTATGGAGAATAAATGAGTACTTAAAAAAACATATGAGAACCATGTGATGAGGTACGGTCGAGTGGTCCATGCTGCTTATGCATACCTGATGCCTCCCCAAGTCTGGTGTTTGCTTATATCAAGCTGCTTGAGTGCCTAAGTCCAGCGAGGCATTTGAAAAAATAATATTGATAGCTTTTCTCTATCATGGCCATATTGACTCGCATAGAGCTGACACCGCATGCACATATAGGGGATTGTACCTACTCATTCTTTAGCAAAATCATAACATTAATCTCATTACCATTTAATCAAAACAATGAATACCTTTTTTCATAGTACAATAAGGTAATGCGAAACAAAGATAATGCACATTAGTAAATAGTGAGACACATAATTATTCAGACACTTAGTATTAGCACATAGCAACCGTAATGTTGTGGACACACTTGGAGATGTAAATAAGTTCCAAAAATCGACACATGCATCAATACATATACAACATATTAATTTAGCATTTTGAATAATTGTATAAACTCATTAATGCCTCTCGATCCACATCCATTGTGCTAGACCATCCCAAAAGTGAGATGTGCCCGTATCTCCTGCTAGCTTGGGTGGCTATAGTGGTAGAACGTCTTTCAATTGGGGTCAAGTTCAGGGTTTGGTGTTGCGAATATACTGTCATCCTGACTAAACTTACGGATGAAATTATGCAATGCACCATATGCAACGACAATATCTGTTTGCTGGGCGACCATGTAGCTTGGCATACCCCAAGCTAGAATTGGGAACCTCTTCTTAAGAATCCCAAAGGTACGTTCTATAGTGTTCCTTGGTCGAGCATGGTGATGGTTGAATAGCTCCTTTAGGCCACTATATATGGGGGTACCATTGAATTGTTGGAAGTAGTACCATGACTATCTATATGGGGATAAGAAGCACATATAGTTCGTGAAGCTAGTGTTGACAAGGTAATACTTAAAAATATTGTATGACATATATATATAATTATGTACAGTTATTGCAATCAAATTGTGATACTTGGTGGTGGAAATGGAAAGGTAGGGTCACTTTGGATGGCATACAGCAAGACCTATGCTTCATTGGCATTACTCTCCCAACCCGCATACACATACGTAAATATTTGGTCAAAGTTGGATATAGCGAGGATATTTTAAGAGACGTTCCCTTTTTGGGAACGATATGTATTCTATCTACAAGTGGGTACCTAGGCAAACACTAATGTGCTGTCGATTACCCCCACAACACCCTACAAATCAAATAGATGTAGTTCATGTACAACATAGTATTAAATGGATTGTGTAGGAAGAGTTGATCCTTTATCTATTCCAAACCTGAAAATATGGGAAGAAGTCAGGATTGGATTAAATCTAATTAGGCACCTTGTTAAAATTTGGAAAAGTTATAAGCTCAGTTGCTAACATATTTAGTGCCCTAATCACATGATGTACATGGCGTTTGACTGTCTCTAATGAGTGTTGGAAATGTTTCATGGTATTTCTCTGTCTCTGATAACAGCTAACTGTTTGCACAAACATTGCTACCTCCTCAGTTGGTGATGCTCAATACTATTGCATTTGAGGTAAAAGCCTATGACTTGTTAATTCATGGACTAATCTCATGAACGTGGGCTTCGTTATGCGCATATTATTGTAGAATCAGTTAGGATAGCCATTCATTATCTCGCAAACCTAATCCACCCCACAGAGCGCAGATGTGTTACATAGTATTTTATCAATGTATAGATTTGGAAACAAGATATTTGCGATGAAAAATAGATCATCATCTTCATTGGACACATCATTGCCAGGTGTGCTAGGCGATCCTTCGTTAAACTCTAGCTCATCATTATGTGGGGGCATCGAGCTCGATCCACTGGCTATCGATGTAAAGAAAATAGGCATCACACGTAATGTGAAAGTTGATAAAGATACAGTGCGTGCTTAGGTCATAGAAATCCATAGAAGATGTGGTTACATGCTACAAAATTAAGTGACAACAAGGTCGTACATACTATCAGGGCATTAGTGAATGAAATAGGAAAGTAAAAATCACATAGACAAGCAACATAAATACTTAACAACACTAGATCATTAGGGGAATAAGGAAAGAGGAGGTTGATTTAATTGCTAAGGGACTTGACCTAGAGACGCCTCTCTTTATCATCCAGTTGTAGAAAGAAGGTCCTCATTATGGCACTTTGAAGAGCATTAATAGCTTTTTCAAACAGGTGGTTTGGTAGGCTATCTAGGTGACACAGTGCTTCAACACACTTAGAAATAGAGGATTGGGCTCGGGCTTTGCATCCATCATGCCATCCCATCTGTTTAGGATTTCCTCCAATCGATCTTGCCTTTTTCTTGCGTAGAACTTCTTTTCTTTGCCCCTCCTTCGTCGGGCTACTGGGTAACAACGTTGTCACCAATGTCTTCATGTGATGAATCTAAATATTTTGACCTATTAGTATTGCCTCCAGTAATTTGTGGCTAGATGCGACATCGCTGAAGATTTGGCATTAGATCCTGAAGCCACATTCTTGGAGAACATCTCAGTATAATAATCATAGCATGGTAAGCCGTGGTCTATCAAAGAGGCATGGTCTGGGTGCTCCTAAAACACCAAAAAAGAGCATTATTATACTAGTAATTGAATAAATGTTTACAAATACTAAAACATAAGTATACTGCAAGCTAGTAGGTGATGCGATCCTTGCTACTCGTGATAGTGTTCCATTAGTAATCCCATTCGTAGATTGTACCATTGGTTATCAGTGAATGAAATATTCACCATGATGCATGGAGTCTATTCAATTTTTACTTAAGTTGCTTCACAGTGTACATATATGCAGGTTGTAGCTCCACATTCATCTTGTGGCAAATCTTATTTCAAGTATACATTGAGACCGTGGTGGAAAGCAGTTGACCAGCTTGGTATTTGTCATATGCAAACCCGATAAGCGGTCTTTCATTATCAAAAGGCCAATGAACATATGACGATTGAGTACCCTCAATTTGTGAGTCGAGGGTTACATCCTCTCGATGCAATGGTGCGTGATCGTAAGGATCCATTTATGAATGAGTTTATTGTACCATGTGGCTTAGGAAATTACACTTAAAATAAATTGTCATCAACATTAAATCAAGTAGGTGACATATATAATCGTCATAGATTGTAATACCCTATCATTAAAGCTAATATAAATAAATGCGTGCGTGTCGTAATGCCACTGACATTGTTAAATGTGCTGCATGTTTCACGCTTAAAGATACTAAAGTGCAACCATAGAAGAAGTACAAGATAAGCTGCCTCACTATTAGACCACAATGAAATACAGATTACATGTAGCAAGATAAACACAGATATTATTATTCACATGTATAGATTAGGCAACATATTTTTGTGCATATAGAAAGTATATACGAAAAATGTACAAATATATATTGTAGTGGTAAATAATAAATTTATTAATTACCCAAAAGATAACAATCATTTGTAAGGTATACTTGTGTGTGTGTGTGTGTCCATCAGTTTTTATTACCAAGCACTATTTAATTTGCCTAACTGTATAGTATGTGACATAATATACAAAAATATATACACGCATTGCCACATAAATATATATTTTGTACATGACATCCACGAGTTATTTTTTACTAGAATTTATATAATCAATTTCATTTTCGTATACTGTTATTATTTGATATATTATTTAATATATTTTACTATCAATTTTATTCTTCATATTTTGTTATATTATATAATATTTATTTGCATTTATTATTATCATGATTTGGTTATAATGATGTTGATATGTATTATTAGTTGGGAATATAATTTTTCTTCTATGTTGTTTATTACTGCTATATAACTTTGAATAAGGTCGTAAATAGCAAAGTATGTTTTATGAGCCATGCGATGTGTATATATATTATAATATTTTTTCCACTTTATTAATATTAATATTATTCAAATTCTTTACATAATAATATTTTTTTTATTTTCAATTTTTCTAACTATCGCACTAGCGCTTTGTCAATTGCAATTTAAAGTTTGGGAATGATCGGATTATATAATATTTTTACGTATATATATTTTCTATATTGACCCCAATACTTTTTAAGCATATATTCGTCCTAACTTATCTGATTATAGTTTACAATGAAATTATATACGTCCATGGGGTAATACGGAAGCCACACACTTGAGCTATGTACTATAGTAATACCCTCCAAATTGATACCGTCAATAAGTAGCTTTTGCTATAACAAATTCAATAAAATATTCCAACCATGTACGTAATAATTGTAAGGTAAAGTGGATTGTTATTTTTAAGAATGTTATCCTTCATTCATATTTTTAAAGCCAAGCAAAAGGTAATTATGATATTCTCAACTAACAAGTTTTTTTAAAGATTACTTGTACTCTGATAAGAACTTTTATATACATGAAAAAATATATATATATATATATATATATATACATCTTAAATTTTACAAGGAGTGTTGTCACTAAGTTTGAGGTTAAATGAAATACACAAATAATCTAAATACTTATTCAAAAAACCCTTAAATGCAGAAGCATTCAAATGTAATTAGTTACATGTTTAGTCATGTCATTGAAAAGAATAACTTTCCCAAGGGAGTTAAAATATCTGGTTCCGTATGCTTTGTAGAAGTGGGAAGTAAATTCAAAGTTAACTGTAGGACGTTGGGAGGCTTATCACATTGTGGAATCAATTTTTTGGTAATTCCACATATTTATAACTATAATTAATAGTTTATGTTCCATTGGCTTGAAGTTAAATATACATTTAGTCAACATACGAGCCTGTCATTAAACTATTACTTGATTGATTTCATATTTATGAAAAAAGAGCTGGTGTATCCTGTCGGATTTTATAGACCACATTGTTAAATTTGGGTGAAATTAGGAAATTGCAACCGTTAACATCATAGTAATGCATTCCTTTTGAAACAAAATTGAAAAATGCAATAGAATGTGAAGCAACTTCTAAGAAAAAAATTAACAAGAACTAATAAATATGAAAAGTGCATGGCTGCCGTCGATGACACGTTTAGTGGAGCAGAATCACCTGGGAAGTCTGTAGGCTCGAACAAAGGATTTTTAGATGTAGTGGGCAGTGGTATGGTAAAAGGAATGGGAAAATCAAGAGGAGTCCAACTAGGTAGGGATTCTTGGCTTGGCCTTGGTTCATTGTGATCAAGGGAGGAGTAAGGAAATTCAGTTTCAACAAACTCAACATGACAGGTAAGATATAGTTTCGATGTCTTGGGGTCAAAGCATTGATAGGCACTTAGGTTTGCCGAATACCCAAGAAAAACACAAGGAGAGGAGTGAGACTGTAATTTATGAGAGGAGTAAGAACGAAACCATGGATAGCATAGACAACCAAAGATTCTTAACTTTTATCATTCTGTAAAGAACTATAGAGTCGAAGATAAGGCGAATCATGGTTAAGGATAGAGGTAGGCATTCTGTTGATCAAATAGGCTACAGTAGCAAAGGTATAAGACCAAATTTAAGAGATAAGTGAGCGGTATGAAGAAGTGTCAATCTTATCTCTACAATACGGCGATACCGTCTCTCGGCAGTAGCATTGTGTTCTGATGTGTATGGAGATGTAAGAAAGTGAGAGATACCATGGGTTTCAAAAAAAAATTTTAGTGTAGGAGACTCGCCTCCATTGTCAAAGTAAAAGGAGATAATTGGAGTTTGAAAGAACTTCTCAACAATGGCTTTAAATTTTGGAAAAATACTTGCAACTTTAGACTTGCTTTTAGAGGATATAGCTAGGTATATTTAGTATAATGATAAACGAAAATGAAATAGTAATGAAAACCATCAATAGATGAAATAGAAGAGCGGCCCCAAACACCAGAATAGATAAATTGAAGTGGTTTTGTGCTTCTGATGGAAGATGTAGTAAATGGGAATTTATGCATTTTATTGCACTTGCAAGAGTCACAAACAAATCTTTTATTCCTATCTAGAGAAGGTAAGTTTAAATTTTTGATAACATATTGAAGAACTTGTGTGGTAGGATGGCCCAGGCGATGATGCCACTTGAGAGTGGAGAATTTGAGACTGGTGAAGGCTGTTGGTGGATTTGGTGGGCATAAAGAAGCTTGAGTTGGCCATTCATAGACACCATTAATGGGTTTTGCCTCTACTAAATGTGCAGCCGTGCGAAAGTCCTTCACAACAAATCAGGAAGGTGAGAATTCAACCATTATGTTGTTAGAACAACACAATTTATGATAGAAATAAGATTTTTCTTCCTAGAAGGGACATAGAGAACATCATTTAATACTAAAGATGAGGAAGAAGAGGGAAGAGAGGTGGATTTTGTATGGGTGATAGTCAAATTTTTATCGTCACCAATCATAAGGTCCTCGGTACCATCGTATGCTGAATGGAGTGCCAAATTCTAAAGATCATTAGTGACATGATGAGAAGTACCGAGTTAACTAGCCAATTAGGAGAGCCATCGTTGTTAGATGTAGCAAAATTAGCTCTGGGGGGATTAGTATGCTGTTGAAAGGAGGATGCAGGCACTTGAGAAAATGGCATTAGCGAGTGAAAGGCCGAAAGGAGATGACGACAATCCTTGGTGACATGGCTAGATCTGTCACAGTTTTGACAAACAACTCATAGTCCGTTGTTGAAATTGGTAAAGGTTCGACCACCGTTGTTGTTCTGTGGACTTAGACGGGAAATGGAGGAATTTTGATTGGAGGAAGAGTGATGCTGTTAGCATCCATTTCTATTGGTGGTGGGAGTAGCAAATTATTTGTTTTCAAAGTCAGCAGTCATTAGAGTTGAAGAGCAACTAGTTTTGCATTGAAGGAAAGCCTCATGATCAGATAACTTGTGGTGGAGTTCAGAAAAAGAGACTGGTGTTTCTTTGGCAAGAATAGCAGAGGCAAGGTGGTTATATTCATCAGGAAGACCACGAAGCGCATGAAGGACAATTTCATCTAGATTGAGAGGGTCACCGGCCATGGCTAGTTGATCAAATAGTGTTTTGATTTGCTAGAGATATTGAGAGATTGGTTGGATGCCTTTAGTTATGGTGTTCAAGGATTCATGGAGATTCATAATGTGTCAACGAGATGGTGTAGCATACATCTCTTTGAGTTGGGTCCAAACTTCATAGGATGGTAGAAATCAGGAATGGTACCGTTTCAGGGGTTAATGATGTGATGAGCGCACTCTGAATAAGTTGGTCGTGGCGTTTCCAGTAGGAGCTTTTGACAAAGTGGGTAAAGTCATAGCCTGCAAGTAGAGAAGACTACTGTGTATGCCATGAAAAATAGTTTGAGGGTGTGAGTTTTAAAGGGGCTTGGGCTGCAGCGTTGATGGAGAGAAGTTGGGTGGTGTTTGAGTTGGCAACAGGAAGCATTGGAATAACAGTGGAAGATGAGGCGGTGGGGACTGATGTAAATGCAGCAGTGTGTGATGCAAGGCTTGTTGGTGAGTTTTTTGGTTGATTGATGCAGGAGTTTGTATTATAATTTTCTGCCATGGTTATAATAGCAGCTGCTAGAGTAAGAAAGAAAGGCAGTTCAGTCGTGAGGCTTTTGTGGCTTCGATACCATAAAACAATAGAAGTAGAATTGTAATGCTCTCATCTTATTATTACTCACAGAGGAAATATTTATACATCAAAGAGCCTCAAAGATATTAGAAAATTGTATCAGTGAGATTGATTGCAAACATAAAAGAGTATACAACTAAATCAATGAGATTTACACTAATCATCTAAATATAGAAGAAGATAAAGAGAAAGGATATATTCCTATTCTATGGAGTAAGCATCTGTTCTGATACTTTCATATGTTTTGAGCTTTGTAGCAGCAACTCAAACTTGAAGTATTTTGTGCAAACTCATCTCTTTCACTCTCTTTATCTATTAGAAAGTAGGCAACGATTATGATATAGCCATGATATACACGAACTATAAAAAAAACTATGTTTTTGGACACAAAATTGCTAGGAAATTAATTTCATAGCTGTAGCTACAAATTATAGCTATGAATTTTCGCACCATACATAATTTTTTAATTATAATCAATAAAAATTATGAATGATCAATTCATAGCATTATGTGCTTGAAGTATAATAGACTACTTATGCATTATCCATAGAAAATTTAATATTTATAAAAAAGAGTGATCATCTACTAGAAATTGATTGTAGTAAGCTTTAGGAATAAGAGCATTGGCTTGGAATTTGATTAGGACAATTATATAGACAAAGTTACAAATTTTTAGCATCATCTATGAATTTGCCATAGTTGATGTTTAATTTTTCATAGTGATAGAAATCATGAGATAATTTTGCTAAGTCATGGCAGAATCAGACAGATAATGGAGTAAATGTGGTAGTCAGGTAGTCACGATAGTAAGACACCAAAACTTTTTGTGAATCATTATGACAATAGATTTAATAGTACATATTCCATCAGATTAATTCTATGCCAGAAGTAGACCTCTGATTAAGCTATCATTGTATATATCATTTGAATTCTTTAAAAGAATTAAAAATAGTATTTGGATTTAAGCTATTAATGTGGTACATGTAGAATCCTAAAGTCCAAGGGATTTGACAGTGACCCATATTGCATAAAACGTAAGTGCATATAACCCACTTTAGATAATAGCTTTTATGATAATCTATTAGGTTAAAAGGCGGTTTTGTTAGAAAAATAAACAAAAAGACAAATTTGTGGTAGATCAATGACTAATTGTAAACATATATACAGTCAGTACCATATGAGTATCTTTTCAACTCCTTTTAACTCGGAAAATTTGTCAAATTTGAACTCTGATTTTATACCCCTGAATGAAGAGAACAATTTCACAGATGATTTGTGCAGAACTCATGTTATATTTGATGGGTTAAATATGTTAATGGTTTGGTGCAGCTGGAACAATACAAAGTTGTTGTGGTAAATCGTTTACTTTTAATGGCATAACAAAGCGGTGTAGGAAGTATGTAGGTTATTTCATTACGTTGGTGGAAAACTCTTTCTTGAAATATATATAGTCCTCTTTCTGCAGCATACATGAAAAATGTTGAAGTAGTTTTGCCATTGTTCAATTAGAAGTGTTATTAATTATACATCATAAATTAAATACATCTTGATTATTTAGTTCATTATATAACTATATGAATTTCATTAAGGCTAATATTTGATGTTATGGGCTATAGAATGCAAGAATACATAATTAATAGTAAGCCTTTGTCTTCTAAGAAAAAAATGGTAATATATATGATATTGAATATCAGAATTGAGGATCCTTTATCGTTGGTTTCTATTGTTCCTTGACATTTTGAGTTGCCATTCTTCTAGAACTTGGGTGTGCAATTCATTTGGAGCTTGGTCACGACTAATGGGATATTAATAAAATGTAAATATTTAGATTGAACTTAGATTTTCTTGATCTTATAGGGATTACATTTTTGAGTACACAGGCTTTTGATTTTAACTTGGAAGAAAGCAAAAAAAAGGAAGCATAGTATATTTTAATTTGTTGGTAATTGATCGTAAATTTAATACTTTATTAATAATTTTCTAAGAACTGCTTAATGGTGATCAAAGATGTAGAGTTTATCTTCTTGCAATATTACTAAATAGAAGTATAGAATGCTAGTTACCTTGTCGGAACTTTAGTGATTGAGTGTCAAGTTAATGACTAAGCTACCTACTACAGATATCAATTTATTGCTAAACGTAAAGTGGAGCTACAAATTAGTCCTATAATTATCATTATTTGATTTGACATATTGAATTTTAATGCATATATGAACAAGCATTGGAGATGGACAAAGTTGGTTCAAAGTGGTGTTCTTGGGGAATTATTACTACGATACTGGCCTTTAATTCGTGCTTTTCTTTTCACAATGAAGGCAAGTTGATCTTATGGTCCATATA